>CAUYRH010144683.1:0-10340 GCA_963574655.1 Perodicticus potto
TTGGTGTCTCCTTCACTTTACACTTAGGACTAAATGTGGAACCCCCATTTCCTATGCCTAGGTCAATTTCTTGTGAATTTCCTAGGCCTCAATTCCATGAATGGACTGTATCCATTCATTGATACATTCATTCACCTTGCCTACAGCGGAAAGGACTGTATTCATTCCTTTCCTGGCCAAGGAACCCATACACCTATATATACCCTGAGGCTAGAGGCCTAAAGGAGGAGACGGTGAAAGACCCGGAGAGAAAGGGAGAGAGCTTCTCTCTCCTCACTTGAGTTCTCTCCCTCTACCAGGAGCTTTAGTGTTTTCTGTATTCTTTTCTGTAAATAAATTCTGTCTTACCACTGAGGGGTGAGGGGGTGGGGAAATAATGTAATGAAGAATAATAAAATACATGTATTTATAAAAAAAAAAAAACCTGGAGGTGTAACTAAACATCATTACAAGTTATGGGAAGTGTATTATTCATGAGAGCAGTGTTTTATGAGCATACGCTCACAGAAGGCTTATATACATATGAATGTAAATATTTAAGAAAATTATTGTGAAAAGTGAGATTTAGAATAATTAATAGACTAGTCATACTTGGCAAAGAGAAGAGGGGAGGGAGAGAAAAGAAAATAATATATGGTTAGCTTTTTATCTTCGTGAGAAATTAAGATGATGAATGATCATGTAATGTTTTTATTATTTGAGAGTGAGTAAAGCTTGTGTGTGTTCACTTAGGCAGAAATGAGAAGATATTTGCAATAATCCTAAAATTTTGAAATATTCTAATGGAAGGATGCAGAATTATTACAAATTCTAAATGTAGGTCTAAATTCATCAATGTCAGTAGGAAAAACCCCTAAGTGCTTGCATCCCTTATGGCTTAAGTTCTCAGTAGAAATTAAATCGATAATATCAGAATTTTTCTATTACCTGTGGAAGACTTAATGAGAAGGTTGCTTGATGGCCAGCATATGTACTCAAAGAGAAGATTTTTATCTTTCAGCATTAAACGAACCCACCATAGACTATGGCTTCCAGAGGCTTCAGAAAGTCATCCCCAGGCATCCCGGAGACCCCGAGAGATTAGCGAAGGTAAAATGCTTTGGACGCTGATGGGTAAAAACCTTCCTATAGAATTTCAGCAAACTTAGACAAATCCAGCCATTTAAGTCCCATTAAAATTAATTAGGCTTTGAAATTTGGCTAAGCTTGAGACACAAAATACGCATAAAATACCTCCTAACTATGAAATATGCTATGACTAATCTCTGCAGAAGTCTGAAGACCCGAGACTATAAAACAGGTACACTGTAGGCATATTCCGCTTATAAAATATTACCAACTTTACATAAATAATTATTTGCATAATTGCTTACACATGTAAGCTCCCACTCCTTTGTATCCAAATAGGATTTTATGTACCCATAATTGCAGGGACCAATTAATCCACAATTAATTATTCATCGAGGCCCTACTATGTACGTATTTAATGAAGAGAAAAATGTCTTCGTGACATGAAGTTTCTGTGACATGGCTATGAAATGCACCCATTTTAAATGAGCCTGCATGCGACAATTACACTATTAATCGGGCCCAGGATGTTAGCTTGCTTTATTTAAAAACTACATCCATTTTTTAGTTGTCATTCAACTAACGAGAAGCTGTTAAGTTTGTACGTTTATATTTGCACTTTAAAGGCACAAATTACAAAATGCCATGTTCTCTTGTCTGTACTGTGAGTAAAATTTAAGCACCGCTGTTGCTCCTGCATCACACCTTTATTTTTTTCCTGGAAAAATCCCCAGCCCCACCATTAAATTAGATGATATCTGGAAAGTAGGTTAATAGCAATTTAAAAGGCCGTAAAAATCAGGAGGTGGGAAAGACAAAATGAGAGGAAAGGGATTAGCGATTACTAATTCTCTCTGGTTAAAGTGAACAGGGGGAAATATTATTGGAAGAATTCATCTTTATTAGAAGAAAATTTTGCAGAAGGCCTTGCCAAGATAATTTCAGAACTCTGGACAACTCCTTGGCAAGAAGCTAAACTCAGGTCCATCAATCATTTTAAGAATATATTTGGTTAATTAGAGTACCAGATTTTTAAATGGAATGGTGTGAAAGTAGTTTTTAATAGAACATTCATGACATTATTTGTTTTAACCAACCCCACCCACATGCCATTTCTGAAGCTCTTTTATCAAGGGTAATTTCATACAGATATACATTCAGGAAAAGATTTATACGTATGATCATATTACACCTGTCGAACCCAATATAGAACCGTTGGATAATTATTTATATTTGGAGGAGGGAGGATGTGTGGACTTTTAATTTTTATTTGTCATTTTTCTCTTGTTTGCTATTTTGGCTTTTGCCTTTTGCTTTTCCAGGAGATGCTGCTGAAGAGAGCCGCAGACCTTGTGGAAGCCCTTTACGGTACGCCACACAACAACCAGGTGAGACACTCACATCTCACGCTCTGTTGTACTTGACCCTGGACGTGGCTAAGATGCTCATGTCAACCTGCCGTTTTGCAGGACATCATTTTGAAGCGAGCCGCGGATATTGCTGAAGCTCTCTACAGCGTCCCCAGGAACCCCAGCCAGATTCCGGCTCTCTCCAGCTCCCCAGCTCACGGGGGCATGATGGGCATTAATTCCTATGGCAGTCAGCTTGGGGTCAGCATCTCAGAGTCCACACAAGGAAATAACCAAGGTACCCCCTTTCCCACAGTTAAAATCCAAGTGCGTCTTATACGTTCAAAAAAATTGGTTCTGGCTGGGTGCAGTGGCTCAGGCTCACACCTGTAATCCTACATTCCGGGAGACTGAGGCAGGAGGATGCTTGAGCCCAGGAGTTCAAGACCACTCTGAGCAAGAATAAGACCCTGTCTCTACAAAACATAGCAAAATTAGCCATTTGTCATGGCACACACCTGTACTCCTAGATAGGCAGGAGGCCGAGGCAGGAGGATTGCTTGAGCTCAGGAGTTTTGAGTACAGTGAGTTCTGATGATGTCACCACACTCCAGCCTGGATCACAGAGCAAGACTTTGTCTTAAAAATATACATATATAATATATGTAGTATATACATTATATATAGTATACTTTGTGTATATATAGATATATAAAAGGTTGGTTCTCTGGAGTAGAGTCAGGGCTTAAGTCATACCATCAAATAGAGTGTGTCCCGGGATAAATAATCCAATTACAGATTGGATTATTTCAACATTATGGATATCCGATTAGCTTCTGAGCTTTTTGGGTAGTGAGAAGACTCTTTGACTGGAAATATTTTGACTATTACGAATTTAGGAGAATATAGGATTAGGGAAACTGGGTTTATAGGTAGTCACTGGAAAAAAGGAGCTATACTTTTGCTGTTACGATAATCGGATTAAATCATGGGAAGAGGCTGATTATTGCCATTATCATTTATTATACTCAGATTTCCCTTCCTGGCCAACAAGAGCGAGTATTTGGTTTTATTTGGTATCGTCTATATTATTTCATATACAAATAGGTAGTAATAAACTTATGTATTCACCTGTGCTTTTACATATAAAGTGTATCGTGCAAAGAATTTTGGCCAGTCCCATGGTAGCAGGTTGTTAGAGCTTATTAATGTTAGTGTCACTAAAGTTGGTTTTTAATCCCTCACTGCTAAATTTGACTGGCTTTAAAAATATGAAATAAAGAAAATTAAAAAAAATTTTTTTTCACCGAGGTTGATTTTTAGCATGAAAGTTAAAATCTAACTAAATTAAATTTAACTAAAGTCTAAATCTATCATAAATCATTTTAAAAAGGAGTAAATGTTCCTGATTACTTCCCTGACCTTGGGATAGTTTGATTTCTAATTTCATGTATCTATCGAAAGAAAATTCCTCAGTCTTTTGTCGAGGGTGAGTTCTTTTCAGAAAAGAGTAGGTGGGACATATGACTTTTGTTTTTAAAAGACATGGGACTGACCCAGGGACCCTATGTCACATTCTTTTTCATTTGGTGACAAACTTGGGTTATGGTTTTTAGCAACAGTTGTCCAAAGGGATTTATTTCAGGATAGATAGGTCTGTGCTGGGGTTTCAGAGTATGGAGAGGACATTATCTCTTTCCCCACACCCAGGCACAAACTGCTTCCTTCTGCCCTCGTTAGGGCTGCCACAAAGTCTCAGGTCAAAGAAGAGCAGGTGGGAGTTGAGGCGAACCCATCAGTACTTTAACGTGAGAATGATCCTCCCCGCCTCCCAGGGCACAGCCATGACTTTGAACTCGGCATTTCTAAACTTGCATTCCATAGACTACAAGTGGCCCTGGAGATGTTAATTCGGGTGCCTTTTCCCTTCACCCCCCTCTCCCCCGACCCCCAAAGTTGCTATGGGGTGTTACATTTGGAAAACACTAGGCTAGCAGAGTTACATTAGTTTATTTGTTCTCTAGGCCTTTCATCTGTGAATCTGTTAGAGCTGGCTACAGTACAGAGTGTCTGCCCAGCTCAGCTTGACGGCAGAAAGTGTTTGTCTGCGACACCAATTGGTATCTCGCAGGACTCCAGGGTCCCTTGAAACATGGTTCAGGAGATGGCACGGCACACTGTCTTCACTCCCAGGTGGGAGCTGGAGGTGCTGAGTGCAGGTGTGAAGGGTGGGGGAGATGTCAGGGACACGGCCAAACGTGGGTGGGAGAAAGAGAAGAAAGAATCAAAGGCTGAAGCCGGACTGCCCGCTCCCCACCACTGCTTGGGGCCAGGTGGCCCTGCAGGCGCGGGCCTGATCGTGCCTGGGCCGCTCACCTGGGCTTTCCTCTGCCCCCAGGCTACATCCGCAACACGAGCAGCATCTCGCCCCGAGGCTACTCATCCAGCTCCACGCCCCAGCAGTCCAACTACAGCACTTCCAGTAACAGCATGAACGGTTACAGCAACGTGCCCATGGCCAACCTGGGCGTGCCAGGCTCCCCGGGATTCCTCAATGGCTCCCCCACCGGCTCCCCGTATGGAAGTAAGTGCTTCTCCGCCCTGCCGCGCTGCTCTGCCTCTAGGGGTTACTATTCAGCTTTTTTGGGGGGAAAGTTGCATTCCTATATCTTCCCGCCTTGTGGGAGGGCAGCTTACCCTTCCGATGACAGGTGCTTCTTATCTTTTGCGTTTTTGCCTTAGCTGGATTTGGGGCTCTTACAGTAACATAAGGACCTCTGGAGGGAAAAAAATGAACCAATTCTCTTCTTTCAGAGAAAGAGTCTATGTCACCCGTGCAGACAGGAGTGAGGAATTAAGGTTCCATTTCAGTTAGGGTGTGTACTCTGCGTTAGGCACTTTCTGATGTCATATTTAATCTTCCTAAGAACTTGACCTCCATGTTATAGGTGACTCTCCCAAGATCACACAGCTACACTGTAGCAGTGTGATAATTTGGGCCCAGAATTGATGACTGAGTATCACACCAGACTCCATTTGCTTTCCCCTTCCTTATGCACCTCCAGAGAGGTGGAAGTTGACTTTGCATAATCGTGGGAAATATTGAGACAGAACCCCTTCAGCTTGGTCTGTGGTCTAGCAGCAAAGTCCCTGCTCTGGGACGTTGTGACAACTCACTGGGGACTGTGCCAGGAACTTTCACAACGTCCCAGGAGCCCGACATGGCATGGATTCTTCCAACCTGCCTAGGGAATAATTCAGGCCAGGGGACAAGTTGTCGTGGAGAGTTTGAATGATTGGGGAGCGTGTTCTTGAAATGCTAGGTCTTGTTGCAAGGTTCTGAGGCTTATTCTCCTTTCACCCAGAAAGGTTCCCTCATGCCAGGACCAAGGACATGTCACGGGCACGACTGCCATGGTCACGGCCTGTGGCTCTCTGGGGGCCCATGCCCATGAGTGATTTCTGGGTTATTGGTTCAACTCCTACACTCAACCCTGCACACGATGATAAAAATATGGTACCAAGTAGCAAAGGGGAGTTGAGGTTCTTTTAATACAACCGAAATCTTGTTACTGTAAGGATTCGAGTCCTATATTGTGTCTTATCAGAGGGCCCAGGTGAATTAGACTAGAGTGTCTAGGAAGACAAAGGATGGCTTGATTCCTTTCTTTACTTGTTTTGACAATGTTTTGGGGGAATCAGTGTCAAAGGGGCAAGTAAATGTATAAAACAGACTCTAATAAGAAGCAGGTAAAAGAAAAAAATACGCTTAGGAAAATTAGATAAGAGTTAGCATGACTGTTTTATCTACTCAAGGTGGTCTTTAATGTGGTTCTGAGTTTACAGGATACTACAGCAAAGAGAGAAACACTTTGTTGTAAGGTTTTACATCCACATGTTATTTTATTAAGTAGCGCAGAAGAAACTAGACATAGCTGTGACTAAGATCTTAAGTCTTTTTCATGCTTACTCATAGTGTGGTAAAGGGACCACGTCTCTACTAACCCTGCATGTGTTGTGATCATAAAAGATCCATTGTACAAACATTACATCACGATAGTCATGACACTAAGATCAATTAACACTTGCATTCACTTTTTAACTTAAAAACCATGTTCACATCCTTCCAGATCTTCACAACCTTGTGACATGAATGTGAATTAACTTCTTTTTACCTTGATAATTATCATTGTCCCTCGTAAGAGATGAAGTTCTTACATGACTTAAGGTTTGGGAGCAGTGAATAGTAAAAATGCGACTCAAACATATCCTCAGACTTAGAATACCCATGTTTCTAAAATTATTCAATAATAGAATAGTCAATACATTTATAATATATTATTATGCTGAACCATATGAAATTTCCTCTGATTATTATTATTTTTTGAAACAGTCTCACTTTGTTGCCCTCAGTAGAGTGCTGTGGTGTCACAGCTCACAGCAACCTCCAACTCTTGGGCTTAAGTGATTCCCTTGCCTCAGCCTCCCAAGTAGCTGGGACTACCGGCACCTGCCACAACGCTCGGCTGCTTTTTGTTGTTGCCATTGTTGTTTAGTAGGCCCAGGCCAGGTTCAAACCCACCTGTTTTGGTGCGTGTGGCTGACGCCCTAACCCCTGAGCTACAGGTGCCGAGCCTCTGATTATTTTTGACCTACAAAAATGATAATTTCATATGGTTCTTTCGTGTATTTGTGTATGTATTAGATTGAACCACATGAAATAGTTTTTGCAGGTTAAAATAATGGCCACTTAAAAACACAGTGGTGGAAAGGGAGGGAGTTAACGGAAGGGAGGGAAAAGGGAAAGAATGAAAATGCCCAGTGGCTGTTAATCGCTTACCATTTCTTACTAGATAATTCACTGAGTAGGGAGCATTCCGGCAAATGACAATTTTCTTCCGCTGTCCTTTCATGGTCGTCTAAACACACAGCCCCAAGAAAAATAATAGCACCCCAAATCTTCAAATCATCATTTAAAGCAAGACAGCATACACAGAATAGGAAAAAGAAAAGAGGAACTCTTTCAGAGTAGAAAGGACCTTCTCCCAGCTCTTCTGTATCCAGAGTGATCGTTACACCTTCACTTTGGGAAGTAGGGTGAGAAGCAGTTGCAGACTGGGAATGGGATTCCAAACAGTGCATTCATTACAATCAAATTCTTCTACTGCAACAATACTGAATACCCAGTGGAGTTCATTGTAATAGCACCTGCCCTGTATTTCTAACCAACGAAGTTTTACTTCTCTGGGAAAGAAAAAAAAGCCTTGGGGGGGAAATCTTTTGTCAGTTCTGTTACTTGTGCCTGAAACACAATCCTATGACTTTTCATTTTATTTGTTTTTCAATGTGTCTGATATGGCCGGCCCATGTCAGGGAGCCATCACTTGCCAGAGGCATTTAAAAAGCACTAGAGCCAACCCCTTTGGTCAAGTCTGACTTGTGTTATAGCCAACACAGAGTATCAAAAACCCGCATCTTGACTGCTTTTGCTCTCACACTACTTCAGAAAGGGCCAAACAGATGTTTTTTCAATTTTACATACAAAACTTCACTTCCTGGCGGTAGCGGTATGTGCCAAGTTCCAGCTCAGTGCAAGTTTGTTTTTTTTTAATGGCTGAATTCTAAACCCCTGACAATAGGGGGTTATAATGAAATGCTGACAGACCCCTCAGCGCCAGCAAATGCAATGGCTCGGTGCGAAGGAGGATGTGTGCCCGGTGAGTTCCAGCTGGGACTCTGCAAACCGATCAATCCTTGTAAGAAGAAAAGTGGTTTTTCCTTAACTCCTCACGTTCACATAGATTTCTGGGCCAGGCGTGCTTGCCTTTACTTTGGCCTCTCCCCATAGAGAGCTAGATGGCCGCAGAAATTCTCAAATGGAAGGAGGTATGATCAACTTTCCTACAATCGTTTGCTGTGCTGTCCCCAAAGATGGTCTGCTCAACAAGCCCATAGCACCCAGGGGGACCACGTCTTCCAAAGCAGAACAGCCACCAAGCCAACGCAAGTTTGGACAGAATCCAGACAGGCAGGAATCCAACCTGTCCTCAAGGGTTCCTACTTCACTTTCTTACAGAGTCGGAGACAATGCCCTGGGCTAAAGATTTTTATACTTTTCAAAAATAAATATTAAGAACCTTTCTATTATAAAACATTAAATGATTATGATAGAAAATGGAGCACATCTAAAAATAGTTTTTGAAAGAAAACATACTTATCGTAAGAAAGTCTCTTTTAATTATCAGTATCATAGGATTTTTTTCCTGAAGAAATACAATAGTCCTATTCTCATGATATGCAATTTGAAAGGTGTTTATAGGTTAAAAGAAAAAAAGGAGAAATGACACACTGTGATTGTCAGAGGCTACAGTTTCAAAGTAAACAACTGCTATCTCTGGGTGGAAATACAGGGCTACTCTGATGCAAAATTGATGAGATTTCTGCCAACAGATCCGATGAAAGGGTAGAGGAAAACTGATAAAATTACCAAAGCCATAGCTCGGAAGGCTCCGTAATGATACAGACTTGGGTCCTGGAAATGGAGAACAAATATTAAGAGTGATGTTTGCTTTAAAAGTTGATCACAATCATCAAGTTGTCTCTGCTTTTTTTTTTAATCAAAAGGGTTAGCAAACAACTTTTTTAGACAGTAAAATCAGAGGGGAAAATTATCATTATTCAAAAAAGCTAGCTGGGTGTGGAGGTTCATGTCTGTTATGGAAGACTCCTTGAGGTCAGGCGTTGGAGCCCAGCCTCAGAAAGAGCCCATCTCTACTAAAAATAGAAAAATTCACAGAGTAGGGTGGTGCGTGTTTGTAATCCCAGCTATGAGGGAGGCACAGGTGGGAGGAGCACTTGAGCCCAGGAGTTCAAGGTTACTGTGAGCTATGACGATGCCACTGCACTCTAGCTTGGGTGACAAAGTGAGATTCTGGCTCCCAAATAAATAAAAATTACACTATACAAAAGGAAAAGTTAAAGATTAATATTTTCTAATTATATAATGTATTTTCAAAGAAGGGAATAAGCTCACACTAACATACACACATTACATCTTCTCTCTTCACACCTTCTGTCAATGGCTTTGTCAGAATTGGTCTTAGAATAATCAGAATTGTCCAACTGTCTTCTGTAATAGTCGATCAAAAATGTGAGTTTTTGTTAATTTTTATTTCAAAATTTTCTCACAAAAATCAGATGCACAAAGAGTTAGGAAAAGTATTAAACATAAGGATACATTTAGCAGAGTCATAAGGTTCTAGAAATTATTATACTGACCATAATCTTTAATCTGTGGGATCGATTCTATCAGCTTTCAAATGTCCCTGACACATTTTTTTTGAAAGGGACTAAAATACATTCACCAAAAAGTCTATCAAGAGTGTGTATTATATTTTATAAAATCTTCTGTAAAAATTATGGAAAATGGCTTTGTGATATTAACATTGTTTGATCAATTGCTTTAAAGCATTCAGTTCCTTGTGAAATTGATTGAAGCAATTGAACATCTTTTTGTCCTTTTCATTTCTTTTTTTTTTTTTTGCCATGAAAATTTTTTTCTTTTATTGTAGGGGATTCATTGAGGGTACAAGAAACCATGTTACACTGATTGCATTTGTTGGGTAAAGTTCCTCTTACCATCATGTTTTGCCCCCCAAAGGTGTGGCGCACACCAAGACCCCACCCCCCTCGCTCCTTCTCCCACTGTGTTGTCAATTGTCCTCATATTAAAATTGAGTACATGGGATTCTTGCTTCTCCATTCTTGGGATGCTTTACTAAGAATAATGTGTTCCACTTCCATCCAGGTTAATACAAAGGTTGTAAAGTCTCCATCTTTTTTAATGGCTGAATAGTATTCCATGGTGTACATATACCACAGCTTGTTAATCCATTCCTGGGTTGGTGGGCATTTAGGCTGTTT
>CAUYRH010144688.1:0-57788 GCA_963574655.1 Perodicticus potto
GCGGGCGCCTGTAGTCCCAGCTACTTGGGAGGTGGAGGCAGGAGACTCGCTTGAGCCCAGGAATTGGAGGTTGCTGTGAGCTGTGATGCCACGGCACTCTATCCAGGGTGACAGCTTGAGGCTCTGTCTCAAAAAAAAAAGGTCATTTTTCAGTAATAGAACAAGGTGCTGTAGTATAAACATGACCTGATCCCGAGGCCCATACGTGGTGACTGTTTAGCTCCCTTGTGGGCTGTGTGGGGCGAGTCCGAGTCGGCATTACCTTTCTGACGGAATAAATACAGGGCTCATCTGTACAGCTTCCCATTTAGAAAGTCAAAATGATCACAGGAACAGCTTCAATGCTGTGCTTCCCTCGCCACTTTGCTCAGTTTTATCCATCTCCCAGCTGCCTAAATTTCCTCAAGTGCTCAAATTATCCTTTCATTTCTAAATGACTCATGCGTTCAAGACTTAAAAAAAAATGACAGTATAACCGCCATCATTTCTTTTCCAAACTGTTATTAAATATAGCGACTCATATACTTGGATGGCTAGTTGAGAGAGAAAGAGGAGACAGTGAAAGGAAATTGGAAATGTTAAGAATCTTATCCATTACCCATTTCTTTTTCTCCCTTCTTCTTATCACTCTATGAGGTCTTTGCGTTGCTATTTTCTTTGAAGACAAAGAATAAACGAAGATTCAACCCAATATCTTGCTGTTAAGGAAAAGTGAGTTATTTTCCTTTTCTAAGCTGAATTATACCAGATAAATATTAAATTTCCCTTCTTTACTTATTTTTTGGTTTCATCTTGTAAATAAGGCAAGGCCAGGGCTACAAATCAAAGATAAAATCTGTATAATTGCCTTATCAGCTATTTTAATGTTTACAATTAATGCTGTCAGTTTAACTTGAAATTCTTTTATAATCAAAACTGCCATCATCCAGCTATTGTATGATCAGGCTAAGGGGTCTACCCAGAGGGCTATAGCTATTATCTCCTGCCATAGCTGGGAAGAAGTTCTGTGAATCTCTCTTTTAATAGTTTTTAATAATTAATTATAACTTATAATCTCCTAAGGTAATGATGCATATGTAAATTAAGTATAGAAATACAAATTTGTTTTGAAGAAATAACAAAATACCTAGTTTTAAGTAACAAAAAGATAAGAAATCTAAATAAATTGTTAGGCCTATTAAAAGGATATGGAGCCTTCTCTAGTCTACCCTTATATGCACACTTGTTTTCTTCAACTTGAAATTCATTTTATGACATTATTTAATATAAATAAGCAAGTGAATAAACAAACTTACGTGTGCTATACTAAATGTTCTCAACCATGTTGGAATTAAGTATTCTGTATCAAATTTACAAAAGCACAGCCTAATGATATTATGCCTTTCTTTAAAAAATGGGAAGTGAAATGGAAATTTGCTTTTTATAACTTCCATTAACTACTCTTTTAAAAAAGTACAGATAGCCGGGCGTTGTGGCGGGCACCTGTCGTCCCAGCTACTCGGGAGGCTGAGGCAAGAGAATCGCCTAAGCCCAGGAGTTGGAGGTTGCTGTGAGCTGTGTGATGCCACGGCACTCTACTGAGGGCAATAAAAGTGAGACTCTGTCTCTACAAAAAATAAATAAATAAATAAATAAAAAAGTACAGAAAATACACATATACAACCCCGAAGATTGTTCTCCATCTACCCTTCATGTCTCCTGTCCATCCTTCACCTCTCAGAGTGACAGGACTCTTCTTTGTGAAGATCAGATTCCTAAGAGGAGGTCTTGACCCAGTGGAGAGGCTTGGGTCATAATGCTGAAGAGTCTTCTCATTTACTTAATCTTTTGCTCATTATAGTCTCATCCACTCACCCTTGGGGAGTTTAATGGCATGATAAAAATAATTTCCTTCTTTTCCACCTTGAACAATCACACTTCAGTCAACATGTAGGACATGATTTTCACCCTGGTTTGCTCTAGCTGAGCACCAAGATCTTCAGTTTCTGCATAGCCCAACTTCACCTCCTCTGTGGTCATCTGTGAAAGTCACACCTGGCTGGTGCAAGGAGAACCCTGCCAGTGACTTGGTCTAGATTGAGTGGATGGCTCAAAATTAATAGCTCAATATATTCTTGCATTCTTATGTTGGTGTAACTAAGCTAGATTTGGTAATTCCAAGAATCGCAGAATTAATAATTACACTTTTTCCTAACACCAAACTGCATAGTAATAACAATAACAAGCTTTCTCTCTTAAAACACCAGAGATCCTATCTGTAAGTATTATATTCATGTGTTCATAAAAGATACAAAGTTTAGGGAAAATATTTGATCCTAAATTCAAGCTTTTCCAACTCTGATCATTAAAGAAAAAAATAAATATTGTCAAAAGTTAAAATAATGAGCTTGCCACCATGACAGCATTCTTCAAGTGACTGCTCCTAGATTCTTGAGACTGCACAGCATTCTTGATATGGTTCTATTAGAAGTTGGATACTTCTTGACAAAACATATTTTTATAATTAATTATTATAATTACTTAATATCTGATTAATTGTATGTTTAATTATATTTCTATTTCTATTAGTTAAATTTCTATTAAATAAATTTCTATTTCTCTTAGATAAATTTCTATTATTTATTTACTTTCAGTTTTCCATGTAGAAGATAATTTTTTTCTGTACTCTTGGGCACTAAGATCAAAGGACCAGTGGAGCTTGGTTGATTGAAGCTGCTAAAATATAGGAAACCCCTTTTCAATGCACTAACGTTCCATGACAGCATATACATAAGTATATTCTGTTAGAGCCTCCATTTAGAAGCCAATTCATAAATTATGATATTTATGAAATGTTGTATAATATAGTTGACTCCTGTCTTAAAATTTCAAAGTGGGTATCCATGTATGAATGCCTGTGAGCATTCACTTTAAATACTAAAACACTCATTAAAAGAATCATGATATGTTATGATTGTTCTGTTGGGGTGATTGTGTTATGAACAGCTGCCAGGGAAAGGTAGCTTTATCCCTGAAAAGAAATGGACATTTACTGCTTGTTGTCCTGACGTGTAATGTTATGTATGGACTGAAAGTTTGTGTCTCCTATTCCCAAATATATGTTGAATCGCTAAACCCCAGCGTGATGTATTTGGAGATGAGGCCTTTAGGAGGTAATTAGGGTATAAATGAGATTAATGCCCTTCTAAGAACAGGTGTGAGAGAGGATCTCCCTCCCAGCCACAGGAACATAAAGGAAGAAGGTGGCCATCTGTAAACCAGGAATGGGGTCTTCACCACACATCGAATCTGCTGAAATCTTGATCTTGAATTTGCCAGCCTCCAAAATTATGAGAAATAAATGTTTTGTTTAAGCCACTCCATTGATGATATTTGCTATGGCACCTCAAGCTGGCAGACTTTGGGGTTGAATGAGGTTGAGCTTTTCCTCTTTAGGAGCTAAGGGGAGGTGGGAGAGACTCGGAGGCATTTCTGCAGGATGGGGTAAGGTCATGTGATCGGAGAGGATGGCTGTACTGTCCAGGAGGAAGCAAGTGTGCACCACACGTCTCACCAAGCCTCCAGTCTCCAAAGGTTTGCAGTAGCCATGCAACCCCCAAAATGACAGTTAATAATTGATTTACCTGAACAATCAGAGATGGCAATGGGTGACTCCAGCCTCAGGGAGGCACAGAAGTTAGCAGGAGTGAGGAACGTCAGTTGTTGCCCAGTGTACCAGAGCTAACAGTGTAATGGCACCAAGACGGCAGGTCAGGAAGGTGGGGAAGGGGGGGTGGGGGTAATCTACAGGGCCCTGTGACACAGTGACAAGGAAAAGTCCTGGACATTAGAGCTTGAAGTGGGGAGCAGAGAGGAGTGGTAAATTCTTTTAAAAGAGCTAATTTTTATCATCAAGACAATGAATATTAGTTACAATTTAAAAGAATAAGAAAGAATTTAAAGATTGAGATTCTGCTCATCATCTTCTGTTACCCAAGGAGCTTATAGTATTCTGAGGTGTTGTAAGAAAAAAGTTCTCTTATAATTTCCTATTAATGTATTATTAAGAAGCTTTAAATTTGTCATTTTCATTTCTAGTAAACATGACCCAGGACAGAGTAGGGGCCAAAATAAGACAAGTGGGCATAATAAGGTGACAATAAAATAGTGCTTATTTGACTGCTCTATATTTACTAATTTTTCCAATATTAACTTTGTGTCAAGGAAGGAAAAGATTTTCTATTAATAGTAATTTTGGATCCTTATGTTCAAAGAAAGTATCTATTATAGGTGAATTTCAGTTTACATGGGAGGCAATAACTGAAAGGCCAACACTCTGTGCCCTTTTGTGTTTTGTCCGGAGAGTTCTACTTTATTTAATGGACCTAGATCAAATTAATTAAATTAAGTTACTCCCCTAGGTAACTTCTTTGCCATTATGAGGTGAAGAATCTAAAGAATGGCAACATAAACACCACATGTTCTCGCTAATAATTGGAACTAACTGATGAGCACACAGGTGCACGGAGGGCAGTAAAACTCAGTGGAAATCAAGTAGGAGAGTGAGGAGGAAGGAAGAGGGGAGAGGTGAAAACTTACCTACTGTGTACAGGGAACACTGCCCGGCTGACGGGCACACTTACATCCCTGATTGAAGTGTAACGAAAGTGATCCATGTAAGCAAAAACATTTGTATCCCCAAAATATTTTGAAATAATAATAATAATAAAAGAAAATAAACACAACTATTAGTTATATCAGTCATTAAGCACTAGCACCAGACAAGCAGATAATTTGGCCTATTTTCTAACTTTAGGAAAAAAAATGGGTTCAAGATCAATTTTATTAAATCATTTAAATTATCGTTTTTGGCAAATGTCTTCGAAAATTAAGTTACTTTATGATAGCCAATATAATTTAGGAACACATGATAGTTTTTGGTTCAGGAATATTCACAGAGAAACTACACTACCTAAACTTGGTTATTGTACAAGTAATGTTTCACTTAATTAATGAAACTGCCACTATAGACAATGACATTTATTTTTATAAAAATAATATAGAATCAATTTGATTCTATATTATTTTTATAAAAATAAATGTCATTCACTATAGAACTTTGAAGGCTAATCATTCATGCATCATATCTTGGGGTAGGCTGAAGCACAAAAATTCCCCAAAAAAGTTTCATCCTGCTGGTAGGAACTCTTTTAACAGCCTACTTTGTGATGACAGTTGTCCAATTCTTTCAAGTGAGATTCTCTGGTAAGCAACCAAACTTTGATGAGGATGTCTAAATACTTAGAGTTCTGTTGATTTGTAGAGTACATTTTATTTCTCTTAAGAGTTAATCAAGAATAATGTGTTACTAGAAAATATAAACCAAGCTCTTAAGTTAATTGAAATAAATTTTGTAACCAAAGCATATTATATATAATCTCATCAGAAAACAAGAAGGGGTCAGAGATTTTGTTTCAGTGTTATCATCTAAAAATACCCTATTCTTCCATTTCTAGTGATATTTCAACTTTAGACTAACGAGTTTATTACAAATAGAGGTCTGATTCCATTAACTAAAAGACATTGTAGTCTATTATATTAATTATAAAATTTACGTGAACAAAAGAGGATGAACACAATATAAAAACCTCAGGTTTCTGAGAGACTACACTGGTCATTCTGTTAGTCAGTTAGCCAAGACACGAGCAGGATGGGAGAGGTAGACTGTTCTGGGCTGCTATTGTCAGAGCAGAAGTGACTAAGATTGCAGTTGGAAAGTTTTAAAATTAAACGACCGTGTAATTTTAGAAAGATTGATCAAAGGGGAAGTTGGTCAACATCCTATAGTTAATCAATGTCTTATTAATACTGCAGGGACTTTCAAAAGGAGAAGTTAGCCAAGAATAACATAAGATCAACTTGACTAAGACCCTAGGTGAACCAATCAATGAATAGATGAGGCAAATGGGACTTACTAGAAGGCAGTTAAAATTCCTCTCGAAAAAGGTATGTAAGTTAGAAGCTATTTTATCTGTGGGCCCTGCAGCCATTACAGCAAGGTCTTGACTTATTGCAAGTTGTCAAAAAAATTGTTTGCTTAGATTTTATTGGTTATTTTGTCCATTGTTTCAGCCATCATCTCCTTGAACCACCCTGCCCTGCTCTAACAATTCTATCATATTATTCATGGAAAAGACTAGTCTTCCTAAAAAATATGAGTATTTGCTCTTCCAGGCAGATATATCACCAGAGCAGGATAAGAGCCTCTAATTATCTTTGCCAAAGACACAGCTAGATTGTCTGTTTCCTGGTGTTCTGATAGTACGTTCATCAGACCATCTTCCAATTGTAATCAGACTACCCACGTAGCTTTTCCACAGAGAAAGAATACGCTAACCTTTAAATGTAGACATTCAATCTACTTGGAAGAATTTTTAAAATTATAAATGAATACATTTTAATTCCAATTTTATACATCAGCCCCTTGAGCTTGGTAAACTTGAATATATCCCAAGAAGACTGATTAATTCTCAGTGCATTGATAAAATAAAATTTCTCATTACTTCAAACTGAGAACAAGATGTTGGAAATAGTGACACAAGTGAGGTGCTGTTTTGGGGGGAGCTTTGCAGATATTAGAATAAATTGGTAATAGATTTGTGGGATGAAAGGTGGCAAATAATATAAATCATGAAACACTGCTTGGGTAGTGCTATCAAAACTTCTCTATCTGACATTTCATAAATGACAGCACTTTAATATACTTGATGAAGAAAGGTGTAAATGTATGATACTCTATACAAAATTAGGAAGAAAACATAGCAAACCAACAACATAGGCACATCTTTTATCAACACAATGCTGTTCAACTCTTCCCATAGTTGGGCAGATATTTTATTCTATGAGGGCTGCTCTAACAAAATAACAGAAATTGAGAGGCTTATACACAACAGAAATTTATTTCTCACAGTGTGGAGGCTGTGGATTCCAAGACCAAAGCACCAGCAGATGTAGTGAGGGACTACTTCCGGTTTTCAGAAGGCATCTTCCCTGTGTCCTCGTGTGGTCAAAGAGGCACAGTCTCACACAGGCCTTTTTTATAAGGGTACTGATCCCATTCACGAGGGCAGAGCCCTTGTGACCTAATCACCTCCCCCAACCTACCTCCACAGACCATCACTTTAGGGGTTAGAGTTTCAACCCAAGAATTTTAGGCAATACAAACAACATTCATACCACAGATGAGGCCCGTGGAATAGCCCACAGAGGTTGACACAGCGGCATGGCCACTAGCAGCCAGTGTCAAGAAAGAAATTTTGCCAAGAAGGGATCAGCATGAACCTAGCCAGATGCAGCTCTAAGCCAACCACCACCACAGTGAGAGGGGAAACGCCAGATAGGAGCTTCTGAGGAATCAGGCTGAGAAAGGCAGTAGACGAGAAAGATAAGAATTGGGACAGATGGCCAGTATCAAACAGTGGAGGGACGGATATTACTGTGATCCAGAGTAAGGCTGAACTGGGAAGGACTCATCATATTTATACCTTGGGTTTTCTCACCAGCCTTCAGGGAATCAGGGAACTATAAACCTCTAATCTATGTGACTGGGTCTGGTCATGTCCTCACTACCTCGGGCATCAGTTATGTGAAGATGATTGATTGTATGTGTCAAATCGATCGGGCCCCAGGATGTTCAGATTTTTGGCCAGACATTACTGTGGGTGCGTCTCTGAGGGTGTTTCTGGATGAGAGCAACATTTGAATAAGTAGACTGTGTAAAACAGATTGTCCTCCCTATTGTGAGTGGGCATCAGAGACTTGAGTAGACCAAAAAGATTGAGTAAGAAGAACTTCTTCTGTCTGACCACCTTTATAGGAACAGTGGGTCTTTCTGGTTTTTGGACTATACTGGAAGTATACGTTGGTCTTGCTGGTCTCCAGTTTGCCAATTACAGATCATGGGATGGCTTAGCCTCTGAAAACATGTAAGATAATTTATGATAATTTATAAACATACATATACAGAGAGAGATATCTGATATCTCATTGCTTCTGTTCGCTGGAGGACTATTATGTAGATTCTGATACTGAGAAGAGAGGGCTGCTTTAACAGTTACCTAACTATGCAAAGATGTGGAAGTGGCTTTGGAACTGACCTGAGTAATGGCTAATGGGTAGAAGCTGTAAGATTTTTGAGACTCGTGCTAGAAATATGAATGTTAGGGGTGATTTTGGTGAGTCTTGATGAAAATGAGGACTATATCCCTGGAAGCTGAAGGAAAGGCAGTTCTCACTGTATAGTTAGTGGCAAAGAGCTTGGCTGAACTGTATTATGCTGTTTTGTGGAAGGTAGACTTGCAAGTGATACAGATGGATATTTAGGGGAGGAAATTTCTAGGCAAAGTGTTGAAGGAGCAGCTTGGTCACTGCTGGTTGCTTATAGTGAAATGTGAAAGGACAGAGTAAAACAGGAAGGATTTGTTAAGAGAAAGAATACAGACCTTGAAGATTTGGAAAATTTTCAATCTATATATACTACCACAAAATAGAAAATGTGTTCTGAAGAGAACCCCAACAGTGTGGTGAGACTGGGGGAGTTTACGGGATTATTCGATTATACAAATAGAGATACCAACAGTTTGAACTGAGGAGGACAGAGAAGGGACAAAATGAAGGACGATTATCAGACTTGTTGAATTTGACAGGATGGGGTGATAGAGCCATTTGGCTGCAAATGTGTGCAATTCTTACCTCCTCCTCAGTTTTCAAGGCCAGCAAGCCTCCACCTGGGATACGCTGCTGCTCCAGTGCACCTGGCAAAGAGGACATGGAAACAAAGATTATTCCTGAGTCCTAAGATCTAATGGAATTTGCTTTGCTAAATTTTGGATTTTGTTGCAGCCCATATAGCCTATGGCTAGGAGTGAGAGTTATAAGAAATAGCTCAATAAGGGAATACCTTGGTGGAAAGGGCATGGAGAGGGATTTAGCTCTCCTAACAAGCACGAGAGCTCGTGAGATGAGAGCAGTGGTGAATTGGCCGTCTGTACACCTGTGGTGTTGAAAAGCGCAAGATCAGCCTAATATTAGGCTGGAGGAGAAGGCAGCTGGGAGCATGCGCATTCTATCGCGGACCAGCTTACTCTGACTCTTGTCTCCTCTCCTGCCTGCAGAGCGCCAGCACGGCGTCTCTCTGCTGAAGATCCCCAAGCTCCGCTAAAGACTAAGATCTATCTTTCTAAGAAGACTGCTTTACTCTCTCTCTCCTGCTGAAGTAGACAGCCCTCAGGCACCCAAGAGAAACTATTTCTGAGCAAGGTAACTTACCGGTCCGCGTCCAGAACCTAGTGAAGTCGGGCCCAAGACCTGGCCAGTCCTGGACCCCGACAAGAAGTGTCAGAAGTGACATGTGACAGGATTTGGTTGGGATCTCAAGGAAATGTGGATGTCTCCCCTATGCCTGTCCCGCCACTGGGTTTTGGAAGCCAGACCTGAGCTGTCTGGTTTCCCAAGTTCACACCAGGAGAAGAAGTTTGTCTCAGGATGAATCACTCCTCAACTCTCACGCACACTTGAGGATTTAGACTTTAGATATCAGAGTTCATTGGGCTAATAGATGTAATGAATGTATATTGGAGAAGGAATGTGATAAGGAATGAATTTGGGGGATCCAAGATAGAGCTCTATGGACTAAGTTTTGTCCCACATAATTTCTACGCTGCAGTCCTAACCTCAAATTCAATGGCACTTAGGGATAAGTCCTTTGGGAAATAATTACGTTTCATTGAGATGATGAGGATGGGACCTGTGGGTCCTTCATCTGGGATTAGTGCCTTAAAGAAGAGATATCAGACAGTGGCTTTGTCTGTGTGTCTCAGCCACATGAGAACACGGCCTGAAGATGGCTATACGCAGACCAGGGACCAAGCAGAGCCCTCACCAGACTCCAAACACTCTGGTGTCTTGATCTTGGACGTCCTGACTCCAAAACGGGAAAAATTAATTTCTGTTGCTTAAGCCATTCAGTCTAAGCCTTTTTATGGCAGCCCAAGTTGGCTAAGACAAGGTCACATTGAATTGGACAGACAATCCTGACACCGGAAGAGAGAACAGAGCAAAAATGCATATTTGGAAGTAATCAGGGAAGGATGAGAATCCTAACAACCTATTAATGCTCATCTAGGCAGAAAAAGAGAGACGAGAGACATCCAGGTGGGAGAATTGGTTCAAGAGAAAGTCTGAAGCCAGGAAAAAGCTTATGATGTGTTTGAAAAATAGCAAGTGAAAAAGCTAGCTAAAAGGGAGGGCTTTTGAAGGAAGACTTATAAAGGCTCAAAGTCAGTCATCAGGGTGATGATTCATATATTAAGATGATGCCGTCCTTCTTAGGCACTACGCATTGTCTGGTTTGGTGGCTGTGGGGATAAATTTATACTGATCTTTCCATGTATTTTCTCGTGCTGCTTCTTGAAAGTAATACTGTTGGACCTTTAAAGTCCTTTCAAGTCCCAGGGTACTCTGACTCAACTGCACATTTTTAACACGCCTGACTGAGATGAAGGGCACAGTCTGCTACTGTGTATAAAAAGACATTGACTGCAAGAGAGGACTAGAAAAGCTGTGACCTTGACTTTGTCCAATACTAGTCTAGTGATCACTAAAGTGGGCACACAAACTCCTCAGGATTATGACATGTGATCTGTGAGGACACTGTCAGAAAAAAATTTTTTGATACTTCTCATTATTTTCTTATTTATCTTATGTTTTGTGGAACATTTTGTAGTATGTATAGCATATTAGCAATCATATGCATATAATTATATATGCATGTATCCTTTATGAGGCTGTGTTTACATTTACTAATAGAGTTGTGTGACATAAAATTTCAAAAGTTATTGCTTTAGTCAACTGTATTATTCAGTAGGTGGAAGACTTGAATGACTCCATGGGGATTTTAGATGGTATCCCTGAGAAGTTGAGGATCAGCTGAAGGAATCTGAGTGTGGGAATAAGGGAAGATCACTTCTCAGAGAGCTCACCCTGCAAACTCACTGGGAGCCAGGTTTGCGGGCAGCAGTGAAAAGCGGGATGAGCAGTGAGGAACCTCCTTCCCTCTCTCTGGGTAACTGGTAATGAGGTTTGATCTGGAAGGGGTACTAATGAGGACTCAGAGGCAAGACCTCAGTAAATAAACAATATAATGATCAGGTACAATAAGCAGGACGTGGTGAATGATTGGAAATGGAAGGTGCAGGAAAGAGAGTAGTAATGATCCCTTCAAAGTTTTAGTTTAGATGACTATTTTTAAGCCACCTGCATCAGAGAATTAATTAGGGAAGGATTGGGATAATCAGTGCAGTTGTAACCTTGCTGGGTTCGAGATGTCAAAGGTCCGTTTTGGGGGGCTGAAGATGTACAGAAGAGAACTGGGAGCAGAGGTTCGGAAAAGAGGTGTGGATGGGCATATTAATATAAGAGTCATAAATTACAGGGAGAGGGGACATGGGAACAAATAGAATGAGGCCGGGCGCCTCACGAAGATAATCCTAACTCTTTGGGACGCCAACGCAGGTGGATCACTTGAGCTCAGGAGTTCAAGACCAGCCTGAGCAACAGTGAGACCCTGTCTCCACTAAAAATAGAAAAATTAGCAGGGCATGGTGGGGTGCCAAGCACCTGTAGTCCCAGCTACTCAGGAGGCTGAGGCAGGTGGATCGCTTAATCCCAGGAGTTTGAGGTTACTGTGAGCTATGATGATGCCACAGCACTCTCCCAAGGGTGAGAGAGTGAGACTCTGTGTTAAGAAAAAACATGTGTATGTGTGGGTGTGTGTGTATTTATAGAGAGGGAGGGAGAGAGAGTAAGATAAGACAAGATTGAGCATTGTGGGGTAACATTAAAAACAATCATGTGCTAGGGCAGCAAATGCAAGGCACTTTTATTTATCTGATCTAAACTTTGTGGTTTGAATTTTTTTAAGTGAATGGATAAAGTGGAAAATGGTGATTCATAGGTAGTGATATTTTTAAGTTTTTGAAAGTATCTGCTACTCAAGATGGCATCATGAGGTGTGAAAGAAAGCTTTCATTAAGAAAAATTAGTGGAGTGGTAATTTTGTTTCTATATTACAGAGAATAATTACTTCAGAATTAAATGTTACTTTTAAAATAACTAAATACATTCATGTAATTAGTGAATTTATGTATTTTCTTCACTAAAATATTGGCTAAACTTTGTTCAGACAAATTAGAGATAACTCCATTTAAATTAACATTTCACATTATCATATACTGAGAAAAATATTATGTATTGACAAAGTAGCAAATATGTGGTTTCATCTCATATACTTAAGAATATGCCGTTCTTTCACTTGTGTGAACAATTGAATGTCCTTTTTCCTTTTATCTTGAATATTCTCTCTTCACATTTTAACCTAGTAAACTCCTATTAACTACTCAATACCCAAGTCTTAGTTTACATCCTCAAAAGCTTTATTTGAGTTCCACATTCATTATCTCATTTACCTATTCTATCCTAGAGATTGTTCTTTTTAACCTAATTTACTGTATTTTACCATAAATATCACTGTATTTGGTATTGTAGGTTTTTTTTTTACTTTTAATAGAGTATTTTTTATTGATTCTTGGTACAGAGGGTCAAGCTAATAATGCCATTTTGTCATGGTGCACTGTCATTATTTCTCCACTCCCATTTTCCTCCCCCATCTATAAGTAACATTTCCACATAGCCAAGATATATTTTTTCTTTGTATCATGGTAAAAATATGTAGTATACAACAGGCACTTTTATTTATTTTTATTTCAAGTTAATATGAGGGCAAAAATTTTAAGGTTAATTGTTCTCACTTCCAAGGTAAAGTTCAGGTAGTAGTAGAGCCCTTCCCTGAGGGGGCTGGGCTGAACCTTCACATTGTGCACATTAAGTGAGATCCCACCAATTGCCCTCTCTCCTGCTGCCAACTGCCCTCCACCTCTCCTCTGTCGTCCCCTTACTAGACTATATTTTTGTTTTCTCATTCATGTGGCTATGTAATTGTTTATATATTGGCTTCATATTATTATTCAGTACATGTTTTTTTTTTTCTACTCTTGAGATACTTTACTAAGAAGAATGTGTTTCACCTCCATTCAGGTAAACCTAATAGATGTAAAGTCTCCATCTCTGCTTATGGCTGAATAGTAATCCATGGTATAGGTGTGCCACAGGTTGTTAATCCACTCGTGGACTGATGGGCCCCTGGGTCACCTGCACAACTTGGCTATTGTGAACTGAGCTGCAGTAAACATTCTGATGCAATGTCCTTGTGGTAAAATGATTCTTGTTCTTCTGGGTAGATACCTAGTAATGGAATTGTGGGATGAAATGGAAGATCGACTTTTAGTTCTTTAAGGATTCTCCGCACTTCTTTCCATAAAGATTGTTATTAGTTTGCAATCCCACTAGCAGTGTAGAAGTGCTGCTCCCTTCTCTCCATAGCCACCCCAGTATCTGCAGTTTGGGGACTTTGTGATATGGGCTAATCATCATGACGTTAGGTGATATCTGAAAGTGGTTTTGGTTTGTATTTCTCTGATGATTAAAGATTCGAGCATTTGTCCTTGTGTTTGTTGGTCATTTGTCTGTCTTCTGCAGAGAAGTTTCTGTTCAAGTCTCTTGCCTGCTTATAAAAGGGTTGTTTGCTCTTTTCTTGTTGATTAATTTGAATTCTCTGTAGATTCTAGTAGTCAGACTTTTGTCAGAATCATGACATGCAAAAATCTTCTCCCATTCCGAAGGCTGTCTGTTTGCCTTGATTGTGGTACCCTTAGCTGTGCAGAAGCTTTTTAGCTTGATTATATCCCATTTATTTATTTTTTGGTGTTGCTGCAATTCCCAGGGGTATCTTCCTCATAAAATCTTTTCCCAGGCCAATATTTTCAAGCATTTTCCCTTCACTTTTTATTGTTTCATGTCTTAAATTTAAGTCTTTTATCTAGAGAGAGTCAGTTTTTCTCAATGGTGAAAGGTGTGGGTCCAATTTCGGTCTATATGTGACTAACCGGGTCTCCTAGCACCATTTATTCAACAGGGATTCTTTTCCCCAGGGCGTGCTTTTGTTAGGCTTATCAAAGATCAAATGGCAAGATGTGGCAGGGTTCATTTCTAGATTCTCTGTTCTATTTCATAGATCTATGTGTGTGTTCCTTTTTTGCCTAAGCATTTTATTTAACATTGAGTATTATGTGTCTTTTGAGCATTATATGTCAAAACATATACACTCAGGTTGTATTGCATATATTTAATCTGTTGCTTTTAAGAGCTCCACACACCCCTGGTGTGTCTCCCCCACCTTCTGCTTATGGGCTCCCGTATCGGTTTCAGCTTTGAGTTTACACAGAGATTGCTACAACACATATTCATGGACATCTTCTTATACATTTAATTGAAATATTTTTTAGCATTTGGAATTCTGAGTCCTAGAATATGTAATGTTAATGTAAATAACTGTCAGAATATTCTCAAGAGTAACAACAGGAGCAGGAGAGACCTTATGTCATCATATCTTTAAAAGCATTTGACATCTAGTGCTTTTGCCAAACAAATGAACATAAATGGATCACTCATTAACTTAATTTTATATTTCTAATTATCAATGAATTTAAATATCCTTACTATGCTGGCTGGACATTTGAACCACCTTGAATAATTTATCCAATTACATTTTGTTTTGATTTATTACAGAATTTTGTTCCTCTTCCTGAATGATTGGCAGGCATTTGGGATATATTTTTGATATTGTTCCTTCATAAGTTTCAGACACTACAGCTGTCTAGTTGGTCCATTACTGATCTGTTAAGTTTGCTCTTCGTGCCTTCATTAAAGGAGAATGTATTGATATCACATAATTAAGTCATTAACCATTTGCCTTTATGTATCTATATAAATGAGAAAATAAATTAAGTAGATTTATTTTAAAAATTCTACCAGATTTATGATTAGGATGCTCTGTAATAGTTTTGGGGATACTTGATATGTTCATAATTTTAAACTTCGTATAAAGGGGCACAGGCTTTCTCTCCATTACTTCAGAGGAACTTGTGCATTATTAAGTAGAGTTATATATTATTTTCCAGGTTTTTGTTAATACTTTGTCATTGTTAGGTACTTTCCTGTTTAACTGCTATCACAAGTTGTATCTTGCCACTGGTTATATTTGTTATTGCATAGGAAAGTATTTATTTTCATGTGCTGATATTGTTTCAAAAACAAACAGATTAAACTTAATTTGGAGACCATATTAATACTGTTATGTCTTCAGTTTCAAGTTTAATACCTCTTATGAGTCTTTTATCGGAACCCCAGGATTGGTACTGGAAAACAATGACAGAAATAATGGGCTTCTTTGTCTTGTTCCTTGTTTAAGATGCTTTTATTTTAAGTAAAATATTTGCTGTCAGATTTTGAAAACTTACTAAACTAAGGAAACTTCCTTACATTTATGATTTGCTTTTTTTCTCTTATGCTATGTGTTAATTTACATCAGATGCTTTTTCTGAAGCTCTAAGTAATCATGAGTTATCTCATGGCCTTTATCTGTGGCCAATTACATGGATATATTTGGTGATATTGAATCATTTTACATCCTTAAGATAAGTAATATTTCGATTATTTGTTATAATCATGAATTATAATCTATTGGATTCAGACAGCCTTTGTTTTAAATATGTACTTTTATGATCCTGCATTGAAAGGGATTAGAATTTCCTTTTTGTTGTACTGTCCATGTCTAGAATTGAAATAAAAGGTTCAGTAATCCCATAAAATGGCAACATTTGTGTATGATTTTCCTCTGTCTCTCATGAGTAATTGGAGCAGGTGAATCGACAGAAACCATATCCGGGTGTGGGTATATTTGATATTTGTAATGCTGGGGTCCTGTATAGCTGTATAAACTGCATTTTCCTTAACAGTTTTTGCTTTTATTTTGTGTTTTCCTTAACAGTATATCTCTAACATTATCTCTATCATTACATTTTGAAGGTGTCATTTTAATTGTAATGTAATTCTCTATGACATAACAATGTAATATTCTAGGGAATAATTTAATGTGTGGATTTCCTTTGAAATTTTTGTCTAATGATAACTATTGACGAGTCAAACCCAACACAATGCTTCATATCAGTCATTTCCTTAATATCTTCAACTTTGGGTCCTTGGCACTTAGACAGTGCTTGGTATACGTATTTAAGATAAATGATTAAATGAGGAGGGGAAGGGTTATTCTCCCCCTGCCGGTGTCTATTTGGCTTACAAGATTTCTCTTTGCTGACACTCTAAATAGACATTGGGCAATAAATGGATCTAAAAACCACAGAACTTAGGGAGACTGGAGACAGTCTAATACATCTTCTCTCTCTCCACTTAGCTCCACGTCTGAAACAGTTGATGTGTCAACATCTTCTGTGACTAACGAGCAACCAGTGCTTGAGGAATGCTGTATAGAAAATAAGTGAGATTTTGTAACCAGGAGGAAGTCTGTTTTAAATAATAATAATAGCCATCATTTTCCTGGTATTTACTAAGTCCTAGGATCTGTTTTGTAATTACTTTATCAAACTCTGACCACAGTCTATGAAGCAGATACTCATCTCCATGTCGGTGATAGCAAATTCAGGTTAAGGTACTTGCCCACAACTATGTATCTAGTACAAGTGAAACTCAGTTCTAACTCAAGTCTGTCTGACACCACTTAACACACGTTAGTTCAGTGGTTAATACACATCTCTTAACCACCATACCTGTGATGTCAAAATGTTCCACCTTGCAAATAAATAAGTCTAATTGAGTGAGATGAACAGAATCCAGCACACCATGTAGGTGTGACAGAGAGCACGTAGAAACTAGGTTCCAACAGCAGCAGCACGGATGGGGCAGAGCTTTGTGGCAGCGGCCAGCCACTTGGTTAATACTTCTCTTTCTCTTCTCTGTGCATAGGGTGCATTCCTTAAATGCAGGAACTCCCTGCTAACTAAAACCCTTTCTGTGCTTCTATCCCTGGATTCTCTTCTTCCCCAGGTGCTCCTCCCCCCATGCTTCTGCCACCAGCCTCGATGCCACTCTTCACTCTGGGGAGAAATGATTCCATCTGCTTTTCACCATCCTCATCTCAACCATAACAAAGAGGTTAGGAAATGGACAGAAACAGTAGATTCCTGCAGGAAGGAATTCACTCGCAGCCATTTTTGGAAAGTAAACTTATTAAATTTTGAGAACTCCCTGCTTTCTAAGTAAAATGAGAATTTCTGAAAGTTTTATATGTTATTAAAGAAAATAAGCAAGTATTGCATTGGAGCCTTTCATTGACACGCTAAGTCATTTCTTCAGTGTTGTTTTTTTCCATGAGTTTTAAAAAAATTTGATGTGTTGGTCAGATGACAATGAAGGCTACTTTGGGGAAAATTTTTATGGCTTATTCTCATCATAAGCACTGTTCATGAAGGAGCCTTCGTTTTTTGACCAGAGAAGTTGCGATTGCCCATAGCTGTATTTCCAATGGGCAATGTGAGACTCATGGCAGCAACTTTGCTGAATGGTGGCTCTTCATTAGATGGTGTTCAAGATAACACCTGTTGCTAGTCCCAGGGGAGCAAGCACACTCTGTGCTCTGAATTTCATTCTTTAGTAAATCAAGAGCAAATTTCCTGTGGAAGGATAGGTTTTTAGCTGAGCTTTTACTGGACATTAAAGTAAGCTAAAGTATAAGATTAAAAGCAAATATTCATATAATTGGCTAGAATTTAGTTAGTCCTGGACAGTTTTGAACATCAAAGTGTGTTAGAGAAATGAACAAAGAACAGAAACGTATTTTACCAAAGTATTCCAAAAATAGTGCTGTAGTCTCCACCCTCCAGATAGTTTCTATGCCAGACACACACATGAAGAAAGCTTTTTGTAAAAGAAAAATTATATGGATTTCTTTGATCAATTCCCATCTCAGCAACTTGTGTAAGGCAAGCCACACAGTGTTTAAAAAGAAAATTTAAATTACTGTTAATATTAGAACACATCTATAGACTATAAGCGGCTTGTCCACATCATCTGGACAGCAACTTATATTTCAAGCCTCAAAGAAAGAAAGCTATATTGATAAGTGGCACCTCCATTAAGAATTTCAGTCTGTGGTCTAGAAATGAATCTACTTTTTGATCCACAAATTGCTGTTTTTCCCTTTATTTCATTAATTTGTGCCTAGAAAATGCTAAGGAAGAAAGAAAAATACATGTAAATAAGAAAAAAAGAGAAAAATAACAAAAATAGTATATAGTTATCTATAAGAAATGATTTTTGAGGGTTAAAAGGTAAATGATCAATTCTAATAAAGATTCTAATAAAAAAACTTTCTTCAAATGTGGTAAAATTATAATTTGCTATGTATATATATATGCACATATACATGTTTTTGTTAACCATTTTCCTGTAATTATAAAAATTCTCCTTTCTCCCTGTAAAATTTAGCATTGTGTGAAAAGAAAAAAAATCCATATGTCCCTATAAAATAACAATACCAAGGAATATGGGTTCAAAATCTATAATTCCTTTTTATTCCTCCACTCACCACTTCTGCCTCTGTTCCCTCTCTTAGCCCATTTTGCTATACTATTTGAGAAATATTCTTTCAGAGATTTTTTCCAATAATACATAGAAAAAAATTTTTTAAGTAAATTCATCTACAACATAAATCTGTTCTGCAACCTGATTTTTAATTTTTTTTTTTATTTTTCCTTATGGTTATTACTCCATATGACAACCTGACTTTTTAAAGCCTGGCATACTATGATGATGCTTGTGTGTTAATATATTTAGATCTAAATTATCTCTTTAATTATCTTTTTAATTACTAAATAGTATCCTAAGTTATAAATGTACCAAACATGTAATCACTCGCCACTGATGCATATTTAGATTATTTTTACGTTTCACTGTTATTAATACAACTGCAGTGAACCTTGCACCAGTTCTGCTTTACAACCTCTCCCGTTACTGGTGCATCAGAGCAGCGGTTCTCAACCTTCCTAAAGCTGCGGGGGTTTAATGCAGTTCCTGTGGGTCGTGACCCACAGGATGAGAGCCGCTGCATTAGAGCACCTTTGACTAGATCTCTACTCTTGAGGAACATTTGGCCTGTACTTCACATACAAGCACAGGTTTCCCACTCATGCTGTACATGCCAGGGACCCAGGAGGCCCAGGGTCAGGCGGCGGGGCGAGGAGATTCAGCATGACTCTTCCACTCAGCTTCATTTCCTGACCATCCAGTCTCCAGGGCCTGATGCTTAGATTAATTTCTTTCCATTTTTAGTTTCTCAAGTCTACTTTCAGCCCCCTAAGTTTGGGACTCGGTTAACCTACCTTCCCTTTTGCAAACAGAGTCCCACTTAGCCCTGGAACTGCATGTGTATCCGGGTTCAGTCCTTAGCAGCTTTGGGTGTGACAATTCTTAGACTGACTCCTGGAGTAAGGTGCCCTGCTGGATGGATACACTGATCTTTTATAGATCCATCCTTCACAGCATTTGGTTCAACACAGGGGTGATTTCCAAGTTTTATGCTAATAAATCAAGTTTAAATGCAAGTCTTTTCTGTATTTTGGAATTTTATCTTACATTAGTTTCTCAGTAGTAGATTTATTTTGTAAGGGAGAGATTTTAAAGCTTTTGTCAGATTGCTAAATGGGTTTCACAATCATTCCCAGAAATGCAGGCATGTTGTTATCACAATTATGTATTTGTTTTCACCCCTCAATTATTAATTCTAGATGTCCTCTCTCTAAATTTGTTTATTTAATACTCTATGGAGTTACTTTTTCAAGTACTACTCTAAACATTTCTATGTGCCTAAGTGCACTATTATTTTAAAAAATTATAGGGTGTCTTACTTATACTGAATGTTAAACATATAATAATGTGAATGAAAATTTGGTAATATTATTCTATGTTGAGATTATGCACAGCATTACTATTTTCTAGTTTAAAACTGAAAAACTATCTTTAGATGTAGGGGGTTTTCATCTTCTGCTTTCCAATTGTCACACTTATTTGCAGGCTTACTGCTCATACTGCTGACTTCCAAACTTACATCCGCAGCCTGCGTTCATATATGCAACTGTCCACTTGCATATCCAACTCCTTAAAGCCTTAACTTGGATGTCCAACAGGCACTGTAATTGAACGTAACCCAAAGCAAACTTCCCTCCTACACACCTGCTTCCCTCACAGCTTCTCCATCACAGCTAAGGACTACTCAGTGCTCAACAGAAAAATCTTAACGTTAACTTTGATTTTGCTCTTGGTCTCACACCACTCAGCTGATCCTCCAGAAAAATCCTTTCAAAATATATCTGAGTATTACTCCTCCTCGCTTCCTTTCTGCCAGCACCATCTCTCACCGGGATTGTTGCAACAGTCTTCTCACATGACCCCCAGCTTCTATTCTGACTCCCCGTTAGATCACAAAGCAGCCATAATTATTCATTCAAAACTCAAGTCAGTTCATCTTTCCTTTCTCAAAACTTCCAGTGTGTTCCCATCTCACAGTTACAAGAAGCCAAATTTTCAAGAATCGTCTACAAGGCCCCATGATTATTGACTCCCAAAACATCTCTCCTCTCACCTACTGCTTGCTTGGTTCCCTTTGCAACTTCTGTTTGGACATGTAATTTGACTAGCCTACTAATCTCTGACCAAATGATGACACATTAATGGTTTCATATAGTACCCTTCTAGGGTATTTGTCTGTTGTGAAATTCAATACTTTTAGAACATGGGGATTTTATACAAAGAAACACTAATATATTATAGGGGAGTTCCTTAAGCAATGCTTGCTAAATTACACCACAAACAATAAGTTATGTGAAAAGCTGACCCTTGTTTAAAAGATGTGTCTCTATCAAACAAATTGAAAGTTTGGAAATTTTATATTCATTTAATCAAAATTAGTTGCTTTTTAGCTCACCTTTGTTTATTAATATTCAAAATGCTGTGAAAAGCTGAGGTGGAACAAGATGGCCAAATAGAAACAAATGTCCAACAATCATCCTTCTGCAAGAATACACATTTCAACAATTGTCTGCACAAGCAAGCACCTTCCAAAAACGCAGATCAGGTGAGCAATTGTGCTACTGTTAGAGTGGCAAGGTAGCTCAAGGTAGTTGCCAAAATAATTGAATAAAACAAGTAGATTTCAGTAAGATAAAAACAGTATTTATTAATGACTTGCACAGTAATCCGGGTCTGGTCCTAGTGACTGAAGGCACCGTGGAAAATGAAGCCACTTTTGATACTTTGAGAAGTATCAGGTGCTCTTGGAAATCTCCCAGGGTCTTAATTAACTCTGTTCTCAAAACAGCCCACCTGTAAAGTCTTGAAAACATTCACCAGCAAGGTCTGGAAAATAGCCCACCAGCAAGGTCTTAGTCAGCCTCATTTCCATACTAGCCCGGGTCAGCCTGACCCAGACCAGTCCACAGCAGCCTAACTACATCCTGCATTCTCCCTGCTCATACCTAGCTGGCAACCCGAACACCACCTGACTTTAACGTAACATCAAGGAAAGAAGCACTGAAAAGGGCAGAAAAGACAGTCTTTCACTGCCTACACCACTCCTCTCTCAACCATTTGAGCCCTTTCATGCTTTAGGTACCTCTGAAAACTGACAGTCTTTCACGTCACTGAGGAAATTGGTTTGGGCCAAGTTTCACCAGCTAAGAATGTGCTGACTTTAAAATACAGAGTCCTATGAAGTACTGTGTTTCAGGCTTGTGGAATATGCAAAATTTGATAATTTGTTCTGTACATTAAATTGGATATCCCAGTGTGACCTAAATTTCCGATGCCATAAAACTTCATGGCAGATCTTTGAATCTTCATCAGAGCTTATCTCCCACCCTCTGGGGCCTATCTGTATACTTGGCCCTCCAAGTACCTTGAAACATCTTCTTCATCAGACCAACATGTTATAAAGACTGTTATACAATGAACTCGAGTAATCATCTGGGGAAGGTCTGTCCAGGTCTGGACATAGGGTATATGTACTGTTTCCTGTATCATGTGAAATTATCTATTTGCCATGCTCCTTCTGAATATGACATGGAAAATAATCTGTTAGCCTGATCCATAGCCATATGTGCCAGAGTCTAAATTAATCTACTGTAGCAAAGATACCATATTTGGCACAACATCTGTGATTAGAGCTAGTACTTAAGAAACTCTGTATTAGGCCACAGTCATCCATGATTATCCAATTTTTTAAGGGGCTAGCGTGATAAACTGTACGGACATCTGGTGGGGATAGTCACATCTGCTGCTATGGATTAAACATGACTTCCAAGGTTTATGTGTTGAAATCTTTTTTTTTTTATTAGATCATAACTGTGTACATTATTGCATTTAGGTACAATGTGCTGATTTTATATACCATTTGGAATGTTTACACCAAACTAGTTAACATAGCATATGTGTTGAAATCTTGAGCCCTGATGCAAAGGTGCTAAAAGGCAAGACCTCTAAGAGGTGATTAGGTCATGAGGGCATAGACGCCATTATTATGGGAGTAGGTTCCTTAATCACAGGAGTGAATTTGTCATCATAAAAATGGATTTGTTATAAAAGCGAGCTTGGCTCTCTCTTGTTCTCAGGTCCTGTGCCTTCTGATATGGAATGAGCCAGCAAGAAGGCCCTCACCAGATGCTGAGAAGCTGTCAGCACAATACTCTGGTCTTCTCGGCCTTCACAACAATGAGCCAAATAAACTTCTGTTCAAAATAAATTACCCAGTCTCGATTTCACTAGTATAGCAACAAAATATAGACAAGGCACCCACCATCTTTCGATTTTATTAAGATTATATTAATCCATTCCTTCAAAAATGTGCTACTGTCTTTACGATTTTTTCTGGGTTTAAGAGGGCTTCCACAATAATAACTCTTAGCACCCAGAGTAACAAATCAATGTTGGGATTCTGCCAACTACCAAGTGTATTCATTCCAGTTATATTCAGAGATCTTCTGAATCTCTGAATTCAGAGCACAGCTAACTGGGCAGCTCGGAGCGATAGTGAACTGGGTATGCTTCAGGACTTTACTGATAATCCCAGTCTCACGGCTGGAAAATGATGGTGCTCTGGGCCCACAGGTGCTAATGCCAATTCAGACCCATATCCTATAATCCTCAAAAGGGGTGACTGTTTTTCCTTTTTATGAATATTTGGTTGTTAAATACATGGTTGTCAGCCCTTTTGAGAAAGAATTGGAGGAATTACTGTTTAATGTACTTGTGGTGTTATCTGATTGATCCGTCCTCACAATGACTCAGATTCCATTTAGTCATTGGGTTCTGATTCTGGGAACCAGGTCAGGTCTGGAAGCTAAGAAAGGAATGGCAGCATTTTACTGGTATACTTGCACTTATTTTCTTAATCAACCATCCTTGACTTTTTTTAATTATGGAAATTAAACAATGCTCTGTTTGGGTTCCATCTAAGAGCCTCTGGAAATTCTGTATATGAACCATATTCTCTGTGGTTCATGCCTCCCCTGCCTGCCAGGTCATCCTGGCTGCTCAGTGACTTAATGTGCCCGGCTCACTTTGACAGTTGGGTGCTCTGTCACTCCCTGGATTCTGTCATTTCAGGAACTCTCACATCTGTTGCTTTCTGGGAGGTCAGTTTTGTCACTTACTTATGGCTGTCCTGCCACAGAGGAGAGCTGTGCTGAGCTTCTCAGCAACACCAGTTCTTTCCTACCAGTGAAATGCTAATGCTTTGATGAGCTGGCTTTCTTCTGGTCTTCTTTGGAATGTATGGAACAGTTTGCTGGTGGTGTATCTGCTTTTAACATAGTACGTCACTACCACATGCACATTTCTTTAAAACAGTCAAAGCTTTTCTGACGTTCTGCGGTTCTGACGTTTCTACTTCATTTATGTGGCCATCATTTTTTAGACTTTCCAGGTGCCATCCCAGCAGCACACTAGCACTGTCTCCTGAGGTCTGTGCCTGTGTGTAAGTCACATCTCCCAGGGAGTGCTCCATATTGATAGCACCCAACTCTGCGACCTCTGCCCCTTTTCCTATCACTTTCAGGACCTTGTACTCACTATTTCCCATATGACATTAAGCTCCTGACATCCTGACATAGTCACATTCCCAGCGGGTCCACCAGCACTGTATCCCAGTTCACTACTTGTGGTAATTTTAACGATTGTGAAATGCCAAGTCTGTTTATTCTCCACTTACCACCAGCAATGGAGTCCTCTCTGCCAGATGGCCTGAACATTTTAATCCAGCTTCAGAATCTTCTTTTAGAATCTGTTTTCTGGGACCTCTTCCGGTACCAAATGAATTAGATGAGTTCCCTAGACATAGGCTCTGAGTGGAGAGTTTTGTGCAGAGGATTTATCAGAAAATGCTCTTGGGAGATGGACGTATATCTTTAATGGACAGAAAGAGACATTGACCTATTTAATAAAGCTTGGGAGCTGGAATGGCCCTTCACAGTTATCCCAATCTGAAATAAAGGGGATGAGCCTTTGTATCCTCGCATCATCCAATATTAGGATATGATCTCTCCTTTGGCAGGAGAATACTTCATAACAGTGAATTCTGTTTGGCTGAGGGCAATGCCAAGGGCAGGAATCAAGTGTGTCCTCATCAGTCGACATTCTCTGTAGCTGGGACATACAGGATTATCAGAGCATCAATTATCTATTACAGCATTCACACGGAAAAGATGTACAAGTGGAGGTGTAAGCCAGTGTTAGTGAATTATTATGTAGAAACACACCCAAAGGGCGGTCCTCCCTTTCAAGAGACATAACACGATGGACACGGCAAAGCTGGGAAAATCTTCACAGTCCCTCCCAATTCCTAACCCATTTCCACAAGGATCACCATTACCCACTTCTAACACAGTGATCTCATTTTGCTCTTTTTCAAACTTTATAGAAATTGAATCAAAACAGTGTTTCTTGTGTGTTTCTAGCTCCCTTTACTCAGTATGCTAGTGACTGTGTACATCAGTTGCTCATTAAATGTATATTATTTGACATGTTATATATTCTAAGGTTAACATTTCAGTTGTTTCTCATTTTTTACTGTTATCAGTAATGTTGCTGTGAACATTATACATAAACAATTTTGTTGAAAATGGATATCTTGTGGTTATATGCAAAAGTGAATCTGATGAGCTATATAAACGGACTCAAGAACTACCACCAAACAGGAGCTTTGCTAACTGAGTCCCACTAGAAGATAACTAGGCTCTTGTCGGCCCTCGTCTTTTTCCAACTTTACACTTAGTACCAGGACTCTTTTTAATCTCTTGTATTATTTTACCCTTTTTTGTGGGTGTGGAATACTTCCTCATATAATTTAATTCGTCTAACATATAATACCCTAGTTACGCATATTGATATTTTCACTTAAAATTCACGACTACAGAATGCAGTCTGTATTTTATGCTTTTCTGTTACATTATTATCTCCTGATTCTAAAGGACATGAAGAAAGTAGAATTTGGATATATCACCATTGTTCATTGGTTTTAGTCTACAGCCTCAGAATAAAAGTGCTGATATTAGATCACATTAACTTTTGCAGCTCCCCACTGTATGCAATGACCCTTTATGAACAAATTGTCAGAGCGGTATTCATTGTACCCCGCAATCTGCCTTGTAGACCTCATTTTGCATTAATCCTATGGGCAATTATATTACTTTAATTTGAGTCTTCTCTGCCTATCTTTAATATTTGCCATTTTTTCCTACTAATATGTTTTTGATTATTTTCTTCAAGTTTTTATTTAAAAAAATTTATTCTTTTATATCTTCTACATCTTTTCAGGGGGTATCTGCATCCATTCACACTGCATTTTGTCTAATTTAGTATCATTTCTTAAAACAATTGTTCCTTTCATTTTAAATTTTTTCCTAAGACTGACATCTCACTTCTGAATTTTTCTGATATACTTAGGGACATTGTTCTTCCATGTGTCACATGAAACGTCATTTAGCTTATTTTGTTGCATTTAGCTTATCTATGTTGCATGCTTTTTTTTGAGGGCTGTTATTCACTTTAATCTTTTCCTTGCTATACTTTTACATTGCACACTTTCATGTAAAATTTGACCCAATACACCAATGGGATGAGGCATATTCCCAGGAGCTTTGATAACTTCCTATGGTTTCCCTGTGACAGTGACAACTCACTCTCTGAGGACAGACTGGCTCTAGAGTCCTCCTTCACATTGGTTTATATGTATGTTTTTTCTCGCTTTTTCTCTCTGTCTCTACTGCCCCGTCCTCCTCAATGCTGATTCTACTCCCAGCAGTTTTTCTTCACTCTGAGGCCTTGTCCCAAATGGGGGTGCTGATAGGTCAGTTTTTTCAACTCATAGGGGCTAGACTGCTCCAGTGGTTAAATATCCTTTTTCATAAAATTTCAGTGTATCTGATTATTCCCTTGGGAAACTTTGGTGAAGGAGTTAATGGACTACATAGTAGAAATGTTTAAATATTTCTAATGCATTGATATAGACTAGAATGCTGAATTTCTTCCAAGATACTTTGTGCCAGTTTATATCCCTGTTAGCATGGAGTACCAAGCCCCACCCCACCGTGAACGCAGGCACTTAATATTGTTCTTTTTGTGTTTGCAATTCGTGGTAATAGATGAAAGGTGGTTTATCACTGTTGTTTAATTTGCATCTCAATATCTCTCTACAAAAATGCACACAAATATGCTTGCATACCTAAGTAATACGATGTTTATGAGTTAAGTTATGTTTATAGGTATGTTGGTTTGAAAACTCTGAAGTGATTGTAGAACTTCTCAGATAAATGAGGCATCAAAACTCTGGTTGATTGTGATTTGTTTTCCTCCACTATTAACGTCAGATTTAGAGAATTCTTCTTATCCTCATGTTCTCTTGCTGTTTGCCTGTCTTCTCTTCCTAAAGCTGTTATTTAATTCTTCTTCAGTTTCAATACAAAATTTCTCTTTTATGCCATATAATATTTTCCCCTTCGCCTGCTGTTGACCCACCACTGTGCTCACACCGCAATGCGCAAATACACACACCCAAACATGCTCACGCTCACACGTATCTCACTTTTCCACAGCACACAACTTTGTACTTTCAAAGCTGCACGTGCTGGAACCTTAGGATCAAAGCTGAAGCTTCAAGGTCACTCCCGGGATACTAAAGTTTCATTTTGCAGAAGTAAGAAAGTAGAATGACAGCTCATGAACATAAGGAGCTTTCGAAAGCTCTTCATTGAGATAATTGAAACAGTTCCCGAGGGAGCAGATTTAAGAACCTAACCGCCCTTTTCGTAAAGGCATAAAAATAAGTATTTAGGGTCTATGGACTTTGAATATCATTAAAATTACTTAACGGACTAGTGAGCTTTTAAGCTACATATTAAAAATTAGAGTGACTCATAAGTGTAATAATAACTTGATATTTCTAAAATCTGAATAAAATATAACACAGTGCGATAAGTCTGCTCTGTTCTTGAGTCTGTGACTGTTGCCGGTGAGAGGACGGAGGAGACTTGAGTAGCTGTGAGTCAGAGGAGGCTGCGTGTCTCTGCTGCAAACTTTGGCTCTTTTCTAGAGGTTTGGTTAACTTTTATGCCCTGTCTGCTTCTAAACTAGGCCAGACAGATTAACATGACATTTTGATAGGGAATTGCATAAGATTTGCTAAATTTGCCATTAAGGGAAGACTTTCTTTCTTCTTAACACACTCCCCCATGCTGCAACACAAAGACCTTACTTAATATGATAATGTAACTAATTTCAGAGTGCAGTATGAGGAGGCAGGAGGATGATTTTCGTTTCATGCAAGATTTTCTTCCATATCATCAGGATAAATACTTCTAGAAATACGTTATTTTATAATTGTAAGCATATTCTGCTTGTTTAAGTTTTATTGATTCTATTCAATAAGGAATAATGTAATAATAATGAAAAATATCAAGTAATTTGATAATAATGAAAAATATCAAGTTTTAAAAAGTATACTACTTTTTAAAAACCATGACAAATTAAAAAATGTTGCTAGTTTAAATATATCATGATATTGTTCATTCAACATTCTGAGGAGAGAAGCAATGTGCCATCCCCATTATACAGAGCTCATTCGGTCAAAAAAATATATATAAAACAAAATAAACACTCCCTATTAGCTATATTAGCATAACTTGGCTTTGTCACTTCAAGCAATTTTACTGACTTCCTGAAATTTATGTACATGGGAAAACCAAATTGACAAACAATTTTACCTCTCTAAAGCAAAAAATGTTACATGAAATTAGCCAAGCATCCTAACCTGGATCTTGAGAGTTTTAATATCCAGCCAATGTCATTTACACTTAAAAATTTTGCTTTGACTTTCTCAAAATTGTGCCTTACATAACAACTCTCTCTGGTTTGGCCTTTATATGACTTTGTTTTCAATGGAAATTTCAATTTCATATGTATGTAAGTCACTTAAATAAAATTTTATACCTCTCTTTTTAGTAGCTCTATGTCAAGTGAGAATAAAAAAAGGTATAAATATTTAAATTATATATTTCCCACAAAATGTTTACAATGTTAAAAAAAATTATTTAAAAATAATTCAAATAAAATAACGATATAATGGCGGAATGTTAAATATCAATGTATGTAAATAGTCTTCAAGTGCAAGTACAGGCTCAGAGGTTGCTATTGTTCCCTTTCTGTTAGACGTGTTAGATACTGACCTCTGGGGTATTGATTAATTCATATTAAGTCCCCTAAAATAGTTTACATAAATATCCGAATGAATAAAAGACTTTGCAAGAAACATATTTTTATAATCTCCGCATTTCAGATGAAGACACTGAAGCTTAGAGAGATTGAAAAATGTACCCAAGATTACCTTGTCAGAATAAGAGCCTAACTTTAAATACAAATCTGTCTACCAAAAACAAAAAAAAGACCCAAACCTAAAGTCTTCCTACCAACCCAATTTCTATAACAATGTAACAGGCTGGAGGATATGCATTTTGAAACATGAGTACAATGAAGGCACTTGTGAAAACTAATTAAGACAAATTTTTTCTGCATGTAATGCATAGCTGTAGTTCATTCTGCATTAGAATTTTATTCAAAACAATCCTATCAGGCTGGGCATGATGGCTCACATCTGTAATCCTAGTGCTCTTGGAGGGCAAGGTAAGAGGAATGCTGGAGCTCCGGAGCTGGAGACCAGCCTGGGCAAGAGTGAGACCCTCTCTCTACTAAAAAAATAGAGAAATTAGCCAGACATTGTGGCGGATGCCTGTAGTCCCAGCTACTTGGGAGGCTGAGGCAAGAGGATTGTGTGGCCCAACAGTTTGAGGTTGCTGTGAGCTGTGATGCTAGAGCACTCCAGCCAGGGCAAGAGAGTGAGACTGTATCTCAAAAAAACAAACACCCCCCCCCCCGCAATCAATTTTATTTTAATCTAGTCATAAAATCCTTGTGATCAGAAGATTTGGGATATGAAAATAATGTAACTTAAAAAATAGTAAATATACTGGTATATTTTACTTTTTTAATGTTTTGGTATATAGAAAAATTTAATTTCCAGAGCTATTTAAATTAACTATTGCTAATATATAATTCATGTGGCAGAAAGATTTACACTGAGATATGAGCTACTCCAAAAGGAAGCGGTAAATAATCTTTAAATGACTTTTTTATAACCTATACGGAGAAACTACACTTTACTTACATACTTATGTCCATATGTATTTTAATTTTTAAAGGAAAAATCACTCTCTGAAGGAATCCACAATAATAATGACCAAGGTTCTAAGACAGAACCAAATGGCATAGATACTTCCATAGAAGATGAGGTTGCCAGGCTGATCCAGGCCACGATACCTTGATTGTCTTATCCACTCTTGCTGGATCTCAGGATGCTGACATAATATTAATACGGCCTTGATTAGATACAATTTCATAATGATATCTGAAGAAATTTTTTAAAAATTTGCTGTAAAGCTGTCTATGTGAATTCCACTCACTTTATGAAAGAAACAATGTACAGTTTCCTAACATTCATTCATTAATTCAACACAGTTTATTGATTATCTGCTATAGGTCAGGTATTTTGCTAGGCTTATAGAAATGATAATAAGCAAAATCAGTTATATCTTTGGTTGAGAATGAATATATCTCAGTCAAATTGTCTAATAAATGTTTGCTAATGCTAAGTGTGGTAGCACACCTCCCACGCCCATAATCTTGGTGCTTTCAGAAGCCAATGTGGGAGGACTGCTTGCAGTTAGGAGTTTAAGAACAGCCAGGGCAACACAGCAAGACCTGATCACTAAAATAATTAAAAAATTAGTCAGGCATGGTGGTGAACACCTATAGTCCTACATACTTGGGAGGCCAAGGCAGGAGGATAGCTTGAGCCCAGGAGTTTGAGGCTGCAGTAAGCTATAATTGGGCTACTGAACTCCAGCCTGGGCAACAGAGTGAAACCCTGTTTTAAAAAGGAAAAAGTTGCTAAGTACTTTTTAAATATTCAACACATTTTCCTTAACATTGAGTCTGCTAGTAAATTCTGTTAACTTCACCTCCAAACCACTTTTGGATCCCCAATACTTCTCATCTCCAGTCCTACTTGTTCCCAGCCCCAGTCTCCCACATACAGAATTACTGGCCTGGCTGTCCAGCCGACCTCCCTCTTTCTGCTTTTCTCCCCACTTTCTCTCTTTATGTTCATTCATGACACAGTAGCTACAGTGAAACTTTAAAAATATATTAAATGTGTTGTATCTCTTCTCTGCTCAAATCTTCCAGTGACATGAGTCACCTAGAATTCAAATTCTAAGTCCTCACCATTGCCTTAGGTGTGGCGCATTCTTGCCTTGTCACCCTCTGATCTCTTTTCCTACCACCTCCCCTCACGACACCCTCACACTTAGATTCAGCCACCTTGACTTCTCTGCTGATCCTCAAACACAATCCTGCCTCGGGGTCGTTGCCCTTACCCCGTTTTCAGTGGGGAACAAGGATGTCCTAGTGTCCTCTGGCTCCCTTTGTCACCCCTTCACATCAACTCAAGGGTCTCCATAGTGACATCTCCTTTTAACATAGAAAAGTAACTCAAATCCCTGGCCCCTTTTCCATGACACATTTTACTATTCTCCATTGTGTTCTTGGCCATTGGACACCTTTTTCTACTTGATAATCCTGAAAGAACTTAGAATACTACCTGGCACATCGCAAGTAGTCGGTAGTTTTTGAATCCATATAGTTACATAAAATGTTAATGTTACAGTAATTCTTAAGAGAGGTGATTAATAGCATAGAACATTTGAAAAACTTGATAAGACAAAAATAGATGATAGGCAGATCATCAAAATATTTTGATTAGGATTTGTTTGGGTGATTTTTTTCTTTTGTGTGATTTTCTATGTATTCCTCATTTGTACCATGAGTATGGATTAACTGCATACTTCGTAAAACACAATGTATCAGTAAAATCAAAAAAGTTTTTTCTCAGAAACAATTTTAAATGAAGAAAACAATTTGAAAAACTGATAAAATACATAAAATAATAAATAATGTACTGGGATAACTTCTGCATAATCCTTTTCAATACTAATCAATCATTCCCTAGTATGGATTAATTGGGAGGGTGAAGCCTCTTATCTAGGAGAGAATGGAATTGAGGTTCTGATCCCTATCTTGGTGATCTATTGTCATCACCTTTCTGTGGCTCTAATTTTCATTAAGAAAATTATCATATTTTCATTGAAATCTGATTTTCAATGAAAATTATCATATTTCATTCAGATTTCTGCTCCAGTAAGAATTATTGGTTTGTTTGACTTAAAGAGTATCTGTTCTGTTTCCAAAAGAGCTCAAGGACTTTATTTCTGTTGTTCTTACAAGGTCTGTTTCGCTTCTAATTTCAATTACGAGAACTTTTACTGCACCATGCAGGAAGGGAAAATGTGTCTAAGGCCTTTAGAAGGCAGATATGCTCTGGGGTGAATGATTGCCTATAGCTATCTATAAAAGTATCGGATCACACCTACGGTGCATCTTAGCAGGGTACTGGTGAAACTTATTAAATGTAGAATATCAATATCTTCATATAGTGATTAAGAAAATGCCATGAAGGCTATCTTTCACAGTACGACCAAAATATTTCAGTTTATATATGAAGTCAGCACATTGTGCCCCATGATTGCACCAATGTACACAATTATGATTTAATAAAATTATTGAAAAAAAATTCTATTTTATACATTGAGCACTTCACATAACATTTTTCTCAATTATTTTTTGAATGCCCATCCTTTATCACAGGCATTTTCACCAATTTTGCTCTTATACTGATTGATAGAAAGTCAAATCAGGGTTTGGGTTGCCTTAACTTCAAACATCCACTAAAATCACAGCAATAAAAGAATTCTAAAGTAATTTATTACAAGTTCTCAGTGGCTTTCAACATTAGCTCTTGACATTGAGTAGGGGTTGGCCCAGGAAGATGTTTCCATGAAATTTGACACTACTCCATTCATTGGTACAGCAACTTCATGGTTTAGTTTCTAGGAAGTTCAAATTATCTGACCATCTTTTCAGTGCTGATTTCTAGTTTTATTCTAGGTTGATAATATTATGACCTAAAATATCCATTACTTTTAAAATATTTTGACATGTGTAAGACAGTCTCACAAATATTCCATTTTATAAGACTATAATGAACACTTGAGCATGTAAGTATGCATACAGACTATGTACATATATACACACATGTATGTACATAAACATGTATTTATATAGTATACATATTTATATATAAAGTTTTATTATTCCATTCAAAATACACAAAGTTTGGGGTTCTTTTAGTTTGCTCGATCTGATAGATTCCTGCTGAGGACTTCAACTGTACGAATTTCTCCTTATATTTGTAGTACTTTTTTTCTTTATGTGTTTCTTTACTGTGTTTTATCGTTTTCATGATTAATGACATTTTTAGGGCTTTTATCCTTAAAGTCCACTTTGTACCATATTATTGCCATCCTGGATATCACATTATTCATCATTTTTATAATTTTTTAATTATCATCTTCATTTAGTTTTAATTTTTTATTTTATAACTAAGATGATCACACATTCTTTTTTGGTTTTTGTCCGTTTTCAATATCTTTCCCTCCACCTTCTTTTTTTTCTTATTGTTGAGGATTCATTGAGGGTACAAGAAATCAGGTTACACTGATTGCATTTATTAGGTAAAATCCCTCTTACAATTGTGTCTTGCCCCCAAAAGGTGTGTCACACACTGAAATCCTCCATTCCTTCCTTCTCTCTGCTCTCCCCTTCCCCCACCCCCACCATGTACTGAGTCATTAATTGTCCTCATATCAATATTGAGTACATAAGATTCATGCTTCTCCATTCTTGTGATGCTTTACTAAGAATAATGTATTCCACCTCCTTCTAGGTTAATACAAAAGATGTAAAGTCTCCATCTTTTTAATGGCTGAATAGTATTCCATAGTAGACATATACCACAGCTTGTTAATCCATTCCTGGGTTTGTGGACATTTAGGCTCTTTCCTCATTTTTGTCATTGTGAATTGAGCTGCAATCAACAGTCTAGTGCAGCGGTTCTCAACCTGTGGGTCGCGACTCACAGGAACTGTATTAAAGGGCCATGGCATTAGGAAGGTTGAAAATCACTAGTCTAGTGTAAGTGTCATTATGGTAAAAGATTTTTTTTCCTTCTGGGTGGATGCCCAGTAATGGGATTGCAGGATCAAATGGGAGGTCTAGCTTGAGTTCTATGAGGGTTCTCCATAATTCTTCCAAAAAGTATTAGTTTGCAGTCCCACTAGCAATGTAAAATGTTCCCTTCTCTCCACATCCATGCCAGCATCTGCAGTTTTGAGACTTTGTGATGTGGGCCACTCTTACTGGGGTTAGATGATATCTCAGGGTAGTTTTGCTTTGCAATTTTTTTTAATAATTAGGGACAATGAGTATTTTTTTCATATGTTTGCTACTATTTGTCTTTCTTCTTTACGAAAGGTTCTGTTCATCTCTCTTGCCCATTGATATATAGGATTGTTGGTTTTTTCATGTGGATTAATTTGAGTTCTCTATAGATATTAGTTATCAAGCTTTTGTCCAATACAAAATATGCAAATATCCTTTCCCATTGTGTAGGTTGTCTATTTGCTTTGGTTGTTTTCTCCTTAGCTATATAGAAGCTTTTGAGTTTAATTAAGTTCCATTTGTTTATTTTTGTTGTTGTTATAATTGCCATGAAAGTCTTCTTCATGAAGTCTTTCCCCAGGCCAATATCTTCCTGTGTTTTTCCTATGCTGTCTTTGAGGAGTTTTATTGTTTCATGCATTAAATTTAAGTCCTTTATCCATCTTGAATCAATTTTTGTGAGTGGAGAAAGGTGTGAGTCCAGTTTCAGTCTTTTACATATGGATATCCAGCTCTCCCAACACCATTTATTGAATAGGGAGTCTTTCCCCCAGTGTATGTTCTTGTTTGGTTTATCGAAGATTAGATGGTTGTAAGATGTTAGTTTCATTTCCTGGTTTTCTATTCGATTCTAGATGTCTGTGTCTCTGCTTTTGTGCCAGTACCATGCTGTCTTGACCACTATGGCCTTGTAGTACAGCATAAAATCTGGTATGCAGATACCCCCAGGTTCATTTTTATTACTACAAAATGCCTTTGCCATATGGGTTTTTTTCTGGTTTCATACAAAATGAGGAATTATTTTTTCCAAGTCTTGAAAGTTGATGTTGGTATTTTAACAGGAATGGCATTAAATAGGTAGATTGCTTTAAGAAGTATAGACATTTTAACAATGTTGATTCTTCTCAGCCATGAGCATAGTGTTTTCTTCCATTTGTTAATTACCTTTTCTAAGGTTTTCATAATTTTCTTTATAGAGGACCTTTGTCTTCTTTGTTAGGTATATTCCTAGGTATTTCATTTTCTTTGAAGCTATGGTGAAGGGAGTTGTGTCCTTAATTAGCCTCTCATCTTGGCTGTTATTGGTGTATATAAAGGCTACTGACTTGTGGACATTGATTTTATATCCTGAGACATTACTATATTTTTTGATGACTTCCAGGAGTCTTGTGGTTGAGTCTTTGGGGTTCTCTAAGTATAAGATCATATCATCAGCAAAGCGGGAGGGTTTGAGCTCCTCTGCTCCCATTCAGATGCCCTTTATTTTCTTGTCTTGCCTGATTGTATTGGCTAGAACTTCCAGCACTATGTTGAATAGTAATGGCGACAGAGGACAACCTTGTCTGTTTCCAGTTATGAGTGCAAAAGCTTTCAGTTTAACTCCATTCAGCAAAATATTAGCTGTTGGTTTGTCATAGACTGTTCAATCAGTTTAAGAAATGTGCCACCTATGCCTATACTCTTCACTGTTCTAATTAGAAAAGGATGCAGAATTTTATCAAATGCTTTTCTGCATCTATTGAGAGGATCATGTGGTCTTTGTTTTTGCTTCTGTTGATATGGGGAATAACATTTATGGACTTGTGTATGTTAAATCAGCCTTGCATCCCTGGGATGAAAACTACTTCATCATGATGTATGACCTTTTTGATGATAAGCTGTAATCTATTGGCTAGGATTTTATTGAGAATTTTTGCATCTATATTCATTAGTGAAATTGGTCTGAAGTTCTCCTTTATAGTTGGGTCTTTCCCTGGTTTTGGTTATCAGGATGATGTTTGCTTCACAGAACATATTGGGGAAGATTCCTTCCTCCTCAATTTTTGGAATAATTTCTGCAGTATGGAAATAAGTTCGTCTTTGAAGGTTTAATAGAATTCTGGTGTGAAGCCATCTGGAGCAGAGTATTCTTTTGTTGGGAGCTTTTTAATTGTTTCTTTGATCTCAGTGCTTGAAATTGCTGTGTTCTTTCTGGCTAAGTATAGGGAGAGGATGTGATTCCAAATATTGATCCATTTTCTTCACATTGTCAAATTTCTGGGTGTAAAGTTTCTGATAGTATTCAGGGATAATCTCTTGTTTCTCTGTGGTATCAGTTGTTATTTCCTTTATCATTTCTGATTGAGGTTACTAGAGATTTTACTTTTCTATTTCTAGTTAGTCTGGCCAAAGGTTTATCTATTTAATTTATTTTTTTGAAAAAACAACTCCTTGTTTCATTAATTTTCTGAATGATTCCTTCGTTTTCAATTTCATTAACCTCTGATTTAATTTTGTATATTTTTTTTCTGCTGGGTGTAGGCTTAGATTGTTCTTCTTTTTCCAATTCCATAAGATGGCTTGCAAGTTTGTTGATGTGCTCTGTTTCTGTTTTTTGGATGTAGGCATCTAAAGGATGCCTCACAGGACTGCTTTGCAGTATCCCACAGGTTTTGGTAACATGTGTCTTCATTGTTGTTATGTTCAAGGAAGTTAATGATTTCCTCTTTTATTTCTTCCTGCACCCAACTCTCATTCAGCATAAGGTTGTTTAATTTCCATGCCTTCATGTGGGGTTGAACTTTTTTGTTGGAGTTGAGTTCCACCTTTAATGTCTTGTGGTCTGAGAAGATACAAGGTAAAATTTCAGTACATTTGTTGTTCTGTTGAGGTTTGTTTTGTGTCCTAGGGTTTGAGCTCCTCTGCTCCCATTCCTATGCCCTTTATTTTCTTGAATATTGGAGAATGTTCCATTAGCCAATGAGAAGAATGTATATTCTTTATCTTTCAGATGGAATGTTCTATATACGTCTATCAAGCACAGTTGTTCTAGGGTCTCGTTTAAGTCCCTTATATCTTTTTTAAATTTCTGTTTAGAAGATCTGTTCAGTTCTGTAAGAGGAGCGTTAAAGTCCCCCATTATTATGGTGTTATAGGATATCATATTTCTCAGACTAATTAAGGTCTTTTTCAGGAATCTGGGAGCATTTAAGTCAGGTGCATAAACATTTAGAATTGAAATGTCTTCTTGTATTTTTCCCTTGACCAATATAAAGTGACCATCTTTGTCTTTTTTATTTTAGTTGCTTTAAATCCACATGTATCTGAAAATAAGATCGCAACCCCTCTTTTCTTCTGAATTCTGTTTGCCTGAAAAATTATCTTCCAACCCTTAACTCTGAATTTTAATTTGTGTTTTGAAGCTAGGTGTGTTTCCTGCAGACAGCAAATGGATGGCTTGTGTTTTTTAATGCAATCATCCAATCTATGCCTCTTTAGTGGGGAATTCAAGCCATTAACATTTATTGAGATAATTGATAAGTGTGGTAGCATTTTACCCATCTTATTTTGTGAAAGCCCATTGCTTGCTTTTGTCTTTGGCATCATTGTCGAAGCTAGGTTCTGTCCTTTAATTTCTGAGTGCTTACTTTGTTGGTGGTCCATTGTGATGGTCAGTGTGTAGAACAGGTGGAAGTATTTCCTGCAGAGCTGGTCTTGTGGCAAATTTCCTCAATGTTTGCATATCAGTAAAAGATTTGATTTCTCCATCAATTTTAAAGCTTAGCTTAGTGGGATATAGAATTCTGGCCTGGAAATTGTTCTGTTTATGTAGATTAAAGGTAGATGACCATTGTCTTCTGGCTTCAAAAGTTTCATTAGAGAAGTGTGTAGTCATCCTGATGGATTTGCCACTATAGGTCAATGGTGCTTTCTCCTGGCAGCTTGCAAAATCTTTTCTTTTGTCTTGACTTTGGACAGGTTCATTACAATGTGTTTGAAGAAGATCTATTAGAGTTGAGATGACCTAGGGTTGGATATCCCTCTGAAAGGAATGTGTCAGAAACCTTTGGTGATAATTGGGAAATTTTCATTTACAATATTTTTTAGTATAGCTTCCATTCCTCTGGGGCATTCTTCTTCCCCTTCTGGGATACCTATAACTTGTATGTTTGAATGCTTCGTTAAGTCTCGTAATTGTGTCAGTGAATGTTCTGCTTTCTCTCTCTTCTTTCTATCTCTTTAACTATCTGAGTTACCTCAGAGCTTTGTCCTCTACTTCTGAGATTCCTTCTTCTGCATTGTCTTATCTGTTGTTGATACTTTCTATTGCATCTTTAAGTTCCCTAATTGACTGCTTCAATTCCTTCAACTCTATTATATCCTTTCTACATTCTTCATATTGTCCATCTCTTAATTGATTCTGTTTTTGGATTTCCCTTTGGTTATTTTCCACTTTCTCAGCAATTTCCTTCATTGTTTTCATCGTCTGTATTTTAAATTCTCCTTTTGTCATTTCTAACATTTCTTTATACATGGAATCCTCTGCAGCAGCTACCTCAGGGTCCCTTGGCTGGTTGCTCTGGACAGGTTTTTCATGTTGCCAGGAGTTTTCAGGTGATTCTTCCTCATGAGTGGTTTTTTTTTTTTTTAAATCTGTTTCCTTGCCCTAAATTTCCTTTCACTTCTTCTTGCTCTTTAAGTTACCAGGCCTGTGGCCTAAGGTTTGATGAGTCCTTGAGATTGGCAAAAATTCAAAATGTTGACAATAACCACTGATGTCAACAGGTGCAGAGCTAGTGATCACACATTCTTGAATAGCCATATTTATACATTTATTGTATCAATGTGGTTACTGACCTTCTTCAAAATCCTCAATTTACTAAAACTCATACTTTGAGTTGATTTTATGTTTTTCTTTGTTTTGAATAGGAGAAATTATTCCATAAAATTTATTCTCATTCTTGATACATCTATGTTTCTACTTTCTTCTTAATTCATTATATTTTTAAATTTTATATAAAAGTGTGTGCTATTTTCCTCTGTCTTTCCATATTTCTGACTTGAACACTTTTAATGAAATAGATCAATGTAGATGTTCTGCTATGTATTTTGATCATCATTTTCCTATTATTATCAAACAGACCCAAAGAAGGTTTTATTATATATTAAAATATTTAGTTTCCATATTATTATAATAGATAAAAATGAAATAGTTATTCTATTCCACTCAATAAGTTCTATTGGACATTTAATTCATTCTCTCTCTGTAAATATTTTTCTCTTTTTCTATAAATACTTCCTGTCTTGTCTGATGCTCTGGTTTTCAGTGCTGTGCTTGAGAAGGTCAACACTAGCGCCTTTTTGTTTTTCCCAAAGAAAAACATCATCTTTCTGTGTGAAAATTGTAAAAATTGTTATTTACCTTTGTCATGTAGTAATATCACCAGGATACATCTGGGTAAAATCTAGGCATATGTCTTTTTTGTTGTTCTTAACCTTGTGTAAAATTCTTATTCCATTTTCATTAGGAGATTCAATTCCCACTCAGGGAAAAAAAATTATTATAACTCTATTTATTGTCTCACTATCTTTTACTGTTTCTTTTTCGAGAAAATATTATTTGAATATTAATGCTCTTCACTCTATCCTTTAAGGCCCTAGTATTTTCACTTATTATTTATACTAATTTCTTTTTTGTTAATCATTATGTGAATATATCTTAAAGTTTGATTGTAAAGAACTACTTAGTTCTAGGACATGCCTATCAGGTTCTTCTCCCACTTCATAGTTGATGTTATGATTTTACTTCTGTGTGCTATATCTCTCCTCAGAGGTTCTTAATATCATTCATGAGTGTTTTCTGCTGCCTCCATAGAAACTGAGAATTTTAACATTCAGCTTTATTTCCTTCTCTCACACCCACCAGTTCTGGAGAGAAGCATATTTACTTTTATCTTCATTGATGTTATTTCTCAGGTTGATAATTTTTTCACTGGCTGGGAATGATAGCCCAGTTGTAGAAGATGAACTTCTACAGCACATCATTGACTAACATGGGGAGAGTGGCAGCTTCTCTTTCTCTGCTTCCGGATTTCTCCATGCATAAGTGAGGATGGGGTGATACTGTGAGACATAGTTAGGAAATTAAATTCCATCATCATCTCAAGCAGAGTCTTATAGCAGAGTGTGCACACAACTGACACCTGCCAGCCATCTCTTGGCACCCCTACAGTGATGCTCTGACACCTGCAATAGCTGAGAGTTCTGTGGATTTTCCCCAAGATTCTGCTCCAAACATGGGATCCATTGATGCACTCATGCATCCAGACAAAGTTCTTCTGGAAGATTGCAAGGTCTGCAGTGCACTGAGATTTCTCCCGTCTGTCCATCCATCTATCCACCCACCAGATTATTTTATTTATCATGTACCTTTTGGCAAGGAGTTAGAAGAGAGAAAAGTTAAAATGCATTTCTATCATCCTCTTCACTAAATCACCTTCTTTTAGCATCTCATTTCTTTTATATTATAAAATCACTTAAAAATCAATGTATGGGCAACTAAAAAAGGATGAGTTACTGCCTTTAAGGGGGCATAATTGCAACTGTGATCAGGACAATGGTGATGGTAAAGATACCTATTGTCAAAGGGTTCAAGAAAGACGTAAAAATACTGGTAGAGAATAGATCTTGCAATCACATTCATTCATACATTCATTTACTCAGTGAACAATAATTTATTAGCAGTCATTACGTGCTAGGTACTCTGCTTTTTGTTGGGTACACAAAGATAAATAAGACAAAAATCTTTCCTCTTCAAGGCCTAGTTGTAGCAATAGAGTAGCACTAATAATGTTTTTTTGTGTACCTAGAATATTCTGTTTCTCTTGCAAGTACTTTGAATGCATTTTCACATTTGCACATGTTATCTCTTTCAATATTCAAAATATTTCCATGAGATAGGACTACTGTGGCCCTCATTTTGCCAATTAGGAAACAAAGACATTGGGAGACCAAGCAGCTTCGTCACAATCACACGACTGGGGAGAGTAAGTATTGGGATTCAAGGGCAAGCAGTCCAAGCCCAGAATCACTTTCTTAGTTATAGCGATGCCTTGTACACACAAATAATAATAATGTCTGAGAGGGCCTTGAAAGTCATCTAAGCAGCACGGAGTAGGGAGGGAAGAGCTCAGCACCTGTGGAGGTCCTCAGGGATCCCTGTGAGTCAATGGTCCTCAGGGGTCCTTGTGATTCAATGGTCCTCAGGGATCCTTGTGATTCAGTGGTCCTCAGGGATCCCTGCATGAGTCAACATGACAGTAACACGTGGAGAGAAACATGATGGGATAGAAAATGCAGTGTGAAAGGCTTCCAATGTTAGATAACAACCGAGTTCCCAAGGATGTGAGCAATTAGCTTTTTAAACTTCTCCAGATTATGAGGGTTAATAAATAAATTCTTATGAAATACATGTTGGAACTGAAGAATACACAAAGTAATTTCTGTGAAAATAAGAAAAATTTTCTACCAGATTGCATAATGACTCAGTAAGAATCCTTGAAAAATGAGGTGAACACACCTCCTTATTTCCATTTTAGTCAGAAAAAAGAAAAGAATACAGATTATTTTAGTTGACTCATTTGAACATTTAAGCAAATACAGGTACGATGATCCAGCAAGTCTTAGGTGTGAGTAATAGTTTAGTGTTCTATTATTGCCAACAAAATAGAGTTTTATTAACTTTCCTGCAAAGAACTCTTTCCTTCAATCTATTCAATACATGTAGCAAAACAAACTTGTCCAACAAAGCAAGTGCAACAAACCATGTATATTATACCTTATATTTGCAAAAAACCTCTGAATTTTCTTGCATGGCTTCTCTTGTGGGGAAAACGTATTAATTGACAGAAATTGTTATGGGGAAATTGAACTTAATAAATAAGAAAACTGGTGCATACAGCATAGTCTGGGATCAAAAGAAGAAAATTAGGTGATTTCATTTTATGTGTATTTAAAATAACCTGTAAGCAGACTTTTCTAAGAATAAGCAGAATATCCCCTGCTGTCCACTGGGATAATGCTTCTTGTTAGGGAATTCTCCCCATGTTAAATTTAGTTTCTGTAATAATAGGATTATGCTCACTAACTCTCCCTTCCTGTCCTCTCCTCTTTTGGAGGCTCGGTCTACGTGCCCTAGCAACTGGGCATCCAGGCAATGACTGTCAGATACTTCACATCTGGGCTGAGAGACCAGGAGTGAAACCCCAGTGAGCTTGCAGCAATCTCTTCCCCTGAGAGAAAGTAACAAGCATAGAATTTTTATTTTGCTTGTGTTTATTTAATAAACAATGAATGGCAATTTCCGTTAACTTTCAGTCACTTTGAAATGCATTATTTCAATTTTGACATAAAAAGGCATGCTTTATACATCATCATCATTGTTATTAATAAATCCAATGAATAGCTGAGCGGCTATAGTTTTTAGTACATTAATTAATTCTGAAGTTATAGACTATATTATAAAAAGTGTTGTTGGAAGAGAAAATAACTGTAATTAGGAGAATGGGACCATCTCCTGAGAGGATTTTGTCGTTGTCATTAGCACATAGATTTAGCATTCTGAAAGGGGAGAGTCTTTTTGTCTACTAGAGAGAATTCTAGGAGAATAATTAAATTCTAATGGAAGTCATTGTGATGCACTCAAAAATGAAAATGCTTAAACTAGAGCTCATGAACTGATGATAATAATTTTGAAATGGATATATTTATGCAAAATAAAAAGAGATTCTACACATACACAGTCATTATTCTTAAATAATTAAGAAATTATTCAGGAGGAAATTATAAAACATTACATATGTGACTACAAGAAGAAATGTAAATGAAAGATGCAATAGAAAACTAGAGATTATACAGAGAAAAAGGTTGGGTTGGAGTTTGTTTCAATCAAGAGAACACAAAAACATCGCTATAACCCATAACAATTAAAGACCTAAGCTGTTTAATTTTACTTGTGTATTTGAAATATTGGTAGAAAGAATTAGTAAAATATAAGCAAAAGATGTCTGCAGCCTAATCATTTGGCAATAAGGAAAATTGGCTTTTTTCTTAAAAATAAAATAAGCAAGAATGAACATTGCCAAAAATAAAAATGTTTTTGGCTCTGGAGGGCAATTGGATAAAAGGCATATGGACACGGACGGTGGAAGGGAAAGAGGGGGAAACAAGGGCCAACCCAATATTGTCCCAGGAGCAACCAAAGTGTTCAAGTGAGCTGTGCAGGTCCGGCCCCGAGCACTCAGAACATGCAAGTGATCCTCTTGTTCCTCTTCCAGGCTTATTAAGAATGCTTTTTTTTTTTTTTTTTTTTTTTTAGACAGTCTCACTATGTCACCCTAGGTAGAGTGCCATGGCGTCACAGCTCGTAGCAACCTCAAACTCTTCGGCTTAAGCGATTCTCATGGCTCAGCCTCCCAAGTAGCTGGGACTACAGGTGCCCACTCCAATACACAGCTATTTTCTTGTTGTACTTGTCATTGTGCTTGAACCCAGGCTGGGTTCAAACCCACCATCTCTGATGTATGTGGCTGGCGCCCTAACCACTGAGCTACGGGCACCAGGCCAAAGAATACTTTTTTAAAATTTGACTTTCTATGAGCTGTCTGTAAAAAGAGATTCTCAGTGAAGTCACTTTGATGCAGTTATATATCTTGGTAGTTATTTTTCTGATGGTAACATAATTATGGCATCAGTTTTTTTTCTTCTTTTGTCTATTATTCTTCGGGAATATTTCCTATTCCAAGCACTGGTAACTTCAATGATAGACATAGAGGAAGAATTGTAATTTATGCTTCTTAAAAGAATAGTAACATTTCTTTAGCATTTAGCCAAAAAGCCGTAAAAATAAATTTACAGCCACCTCAAAGAAGCCACCCCTTGTGTTAACTTTGAGGGACGAGTAGAAAAACCTCCTAGCAGAGATAGAGGCACTATACCCAGGAAAGAGTAAGCATTCAATATAAAAGCTATTGACTTTTACTTTGACAGTGATAGAGGCACTATACCCAGGAAAGAATAAGCATTCGATGTAAAAGCTATTGACTTTTACTTTGATGCTTGTCCTAGAAGTAGATGTTTAGAGAATAGACATGTTAGAGCCAAAGAACTCTTCCCAGGATTCCCATTAGACCAGTGTTCAAGCTCTTACATACACAGAAAGCCCTCACAGTGGTTCTCAACCTTCCTAATGCCACGACCCTTTAATACAGTCCCTCATGTGGTGGTGACTCTCTAACCATAAAATTATTTTCGTTGCTACTTCATAACTGTAATGTTGCTACTGTGACGAATCATAACATAAATATCTGATATGCAAGATGGTCTCAGGTGACCCCTGTGAAAGGCTCGTTCGACCCCCAAAGGGGTCATGACCCACAGGTTGAGAACTGCCGCCTTAGGTCCTCTGTGATATGGAGAGAGTAGGAAGTGGAGGGTCATGGGCAAACCTGAGGAGCTGGGCAGGGCCGGGATGTTTCTTTACGGCGTCTCAGTAGGCCGGCCTGCTGTGCGCTGAGACACTCCAGGTGCAGCCACAGGTCTCTGAGGCCATGGCTATATTCTCCTGAACTGAAGGCTCTGTGAACAGTTTCCCAGAGAAAATACTGAACTGTCATATGTAATATAAAGTGGAGTGTGATGTTTAGAAAGGAAACTCCATATCTACCATGTGGGTCAACGGGCAGGTGCTGACATTCTCAGAGCAATTAGAAGGAGACCCGAGCCCGTCCTGTCAATCCTCCTGAACTGGAGTCACCTCTCTCCACTCTCTGGTCTTACAGTCATTTACATTGTGCTCAATTTGCTTTATTTGATTAGATAAAAGAGAAGGGAGGGGCAATATATTATTAACAGAAAAAAAAATGATTTTAAATAATTTGGAAGCATTAGGTTTTAGAGACTTGCAAAGCTGTTGCTAATGAACTGAGAATTTCCCAGCACCTCCCAGCTTCAGAGCTGGAAAGGCCTGTTGAGAGCCACTCAGTTCAAATGTCTCATTTTGCAGATGGGGAATTGAATCTCTAGTAGCTGAGGCTTGAAAGAAAAGATATGGGAAAAGAAAATGAATTCATTATCGGATATATTAAATTTGAGTTTCTAGTAAGATGTCTGGTGGGAATTGTTACTGAGGCATTAGGAAATGTGATAACAAGACCAGGCTTCCTTCTTGTTCTATGTGAGGTTTATTCTGGAATAACTTTTTTCCTCAGATTTTATGGCGCTGGTAAGCATCATAGATTTGTTCCAGCAAGAAGGGTCATATTTCTTTGTTACTTACTGGAAACAAGGAGGCTAACCTAGCATCACTCCTACATTTTCTAGCAGGTGTTTCCTCCCTAGAATGAAATATATTAGTCTGTAGCAATCTCAGCTCCCCCAGGGCCTTGCTGTACTCTGCTAGGGCTCCTTCTCTAGAACGTCTGGACACGGGTCTTTCTGCAGGAGCCGACCACGTGGCGACCGCGTGGATGTAGCAGGCTGTGGATTCAGCGATGCCATGGGCCTCCAACTCCAACACACTCATCTTTGCATGTGTCTCAACATTTAGGGTTGGCGAGACAAAGGGAATTACACCGTAGGAGGAGAGTTAAAATGACATTATTTATCACTTTTTGCATTATTAAAGAAAAAATACATCCTAAAATAAAATTCTTTGTTGTAAAAGTGTCATTATCTTAAAACTCTATTATTCCCAATTCTAGTTGTCTATTAGAAACACTGATTTTTTTTTCTGTTTTGTTAAATACAAAAGACTGACTTTCATCCAGACCTAACGAAATCAGTATTTTTGAGGAAGTACATAAAGCAATTGCAGTTTACAAAAACCTCTCGGGTGATTCTAAGTATACCCAGGTTGAGGAACGTGGCCCCAATTTCTGCTTAGGATTGTTCATCCACCTCTTCGAAAAACTAACCCCATTGCCTATGATTCCTTCAGCTCTGGGATCCAAATTTCTCAAGTTATGGCAAAGTTCTTGGGACTAATACAGGGCTGGATTGTAAGGCTAGTAGGATCCCAATTTCAGAAAACAGAGATTGTGGCCCTCTGGGCCCAGCAGTACAGTGTCTTATACAGGGAATATCAGATATCATCTGAGATTTCTCAACAAGCCACATACACAAGTCAGCATGGATTCTAACAAATATCTCTATCTTTTTCAGGTCTTTCGATGGGTAAACATTACATAAATAAAATAAAGAAATAAAACACCACACACACACACACACACACACACACCTACCTTAGAATAACACTGAATCTCAGAGACAATTTTATATAACTTGGATGCCTTGAGAATTAGGCAAGTAACATATATTTCAGAACTAAATGTGTGAAAAGCAGCAAGAAGTGGTGAAGCCCATAGTGACCAGAGAGAATGTCATATTCATTTTTTAAAAATATCTCTAGGCCAGTTAAATAAAGCAAATCCCTTGACAATATTCCTGATCTCCAGCTCTAGAGCAAGAGTCTTACCTGTTTCCTATTAACAAGACCACCTCCTCTCCTGCAATGGAGTCTGCCTACCATGTTGTTAGGCGGAGAAGTGTCAGAGCCTTTATTTATTTTATTTTAATACATCATTCTTGCACTTGTAAATTGTGCTTTCTGAATACTATGAGTATTAATCTGCAGGCACATTATGGAACAGTTATCTTCTGACTGGATGCTATATAAAGACCCATCCAAAGTTCACCATTGCTTTGCTAAGAATTCCATTAGTTTGGTGTCCGGGGTTTATTTTTATCTCTAGTCTCTGTCTCAGTGGGAATCTGATTAAGCTTTGAAGGGCATTTTGTTTGGTTTTTAGTTTTTCTATTTCCACTGAAAGTAAATCACTCACATATCCAGAATCAATCAGCTACAACAGAAGCTCATGCATGACCAAAGTGTGGGCACAAATGAGTGTGTATTAACTAGATTCATACATTTTTTGTCTTTTAAGTATAGCATGTGGCTGTGATAGTTACATATTCATCAGGATGTTCTTTAAAACATTTTCTGTGCAGCCTCTCAAAAGAAGACAAAGCAATTGCAGGAGACTGAATTCCGTGTATACATTTCTTCTCAAATAGAACATAAGCAGTCTAAAGATAGTAGGGATGCCCTCCCCTACTTGTGCAATGCACAGCGCTTACATAAGGTTGGACACGTTGCTGGTGCTCAGGACACATGTTAACTCATATTTAATTCAGTACTTCCTATTACACAGAAGGACTAGAAGGCATGTCTTTCACTAGGCTACTCTACGTCCATGGCTGGTGTTCTCTGCATCCCGAGAGAGACCGGAGAGATTAATGAACACCACCATCGTAATCCCACACGGCCTACTGGGGACCCTGGAGGAGGACATTAGGCCTGCTATATACAAACCTTTAGTACCAAAATCGTACAGAATATATCAAGATAATTTACATTAAAACTTCCATTAAGGACCAAGACGTTTTCATAATTTTTAGAAAGGGGAGAAGCCCATGCTAGAACTTTGTTCCTTTTGTCACCTACTAAACTGAGATAATGAATTACCAGAGAACTTATATTTGCTACTGTACCAAAGAACAGTTAAGGATTTGGTGAGTAATTGTCCAGGTGGGACTTATTGTATTTTTCACTTCTGATCTCTTCCAAGACCCACATAAGGGATATCAGTATTTTTTTTTTGTCAAGGTACTGGTTTTCTACAGCCATCCTAGTTGTAGATCATGACAACTACAGCTTCATTTCTTGTTCTGTGAAGCCACAATATACTTATAGATTAGTTTTAGGGTCAAAGGCTTTCCCAGAATGACAGTGCACCTGTGATCGACATTTCTATGACTGGTTGTAATCTCTCACTTCAGAGAAGTAATTGGAGCATCAAAGATGTTTTATAGAAAACTTAGAGAACTTTTAAAGAAACTCTCCAAACTTTCCATTTTTATGATAACAAAATTTTTAGGGATCCTTTATGTTTGTAATTCAGTTCTCAGAGTTGACATTGAGTTCACTGGGCTTAACTTATGTTCTGTTTCATACGCTAGAGGTTTAAGAGAATCACATGCATCCTAGGAGTGAAATGACCTTAGAATAACAGTCCTCAAGAATATAGACTCATGTCCAAACTAATATCCATCATAAATGCCTTAGAAATCCTGGTATTTTTCAGGGAACATTCTGCATCATCACATCTCAAAAGAAAGAAGCTGTCAGAAAAGATATCCTAGTGCAATTCTGCCTCTTTCTCATTAGACTAATGCTAAGAGCCAGGGTAGAATATGGGAAACTTTTCGTTTGTACATAAATTTCATCGTTTGTGTCTTTTCTATAGGATTTGGGAAAATATGGAAAAATAGTGGCAGCAATATTAAAAATTCACCCGTAGCCCCCCCACTACAGAGATACTCACTGCAAGTATTTTTATATCCTCCTCACCTTGTCCTGTGATGATTGTTTGGGCTGTTTTAAGAGCTATAAGCACACTGCAGGGAAGATCTTGTATTTTGCATTTAATCAACTGCTAGTCTATGTCTAAATGTCTCTGTGACTGACTCTTAAACATTTCTTTTTTTAGCTTTTTCATTATTGGTAGGAAATAGAGTGGGAGACCAAGCACATAGAATACTGAGTCTAGTCTCATGAAAGGAGATTGAGAGAAAAGAATAAGAGAAAGACAATTACAGTGAAGCTGGCACTCCATCTCCTACAGATGGTTATCTCTCTCCCTGACGGCAGCCAGCTATGTCACTCCTCCTTACACTACCAAAATACAAAATAAACAAAACAGAAATGCCTGTGGCTAACAGACTCTATGAGAGCATTCAATCGTCTTTTCCTTTTTGTGCTCATCTTTGTGTATTCTCCTTCCTTTGGGCGTGAGTGGGACCTATAGCTTGCCCCTCACCAGCAGGATGTGCCAAAATGTCACTGCCATGATTACATAAGGCTACAACATTCCTGCTGAAAGACTCTTCCCCTTGTTGTCTTAGCTCAGGCAAGTGCCCATGTTGAAGAAGAACCAATGGCAAGAACAGGAGAGCAACCTCCAGCTGGTACTCAGAGAGCCCAGGCGCTTACTCTAACAGTTCCCAATAGCACATGAGCTGACAGGTGGGTCCTTCTCCAATCACACCTTCAATGAGAACCCAGCCTTTGCTATCACCATAACTGTGGCCTTACACAGGACCCAGCTAAGATATTCCTAGGGTGCTGACACACAGAAACTATGAGATAACAAATTTGTGTTGTTTTAAACTGCTTAACTTACAATGTTTCTGGCAGTAACAGAGGATTAGCATGGTGCTATTGACTATGTTTTGACACTACTAAAGTAATAGAATTAAATAAAGTATGTAATTTAAGGGATTTCTTATTTCTTGGATATGCAAATAATTTAACACAACATAAGTTCTACAATTTAGTTAGTACAATGTCCTGGTGAGGAAAAAAACATAAAAGGGATTATTTTGTCTGCAGAAATCAGGATGTCTTTAAAAAGAAGATGGCTCTTGAAGAATAAATAGAAATCAAATGAACAGAGAGGAAGGAGAAGGACCTTTTCAGTGTATATCAAATAAAAACTGACTAATATGAGGCCAATTTCTCTTGTAATTCAAAGAGTACCAGTTTCTTCTGGTACACTAAAGGATAAGTAAGGTGGTCTTTATGGAAGGACAATTGTGTTGGCAAAGAATGAGAAGTTGTACTTTATAAAGAGTAACATTTTATGAATTAACATTATGCACATTTTTCACCAGTTTTCTTTCTCCTTTTTTTAGCTCTCCTTCATGTTACCAAACACCAAACACTAGCGTATAGGAATTCACAGACACCAACACATGCACTGATTTTTCTCTACTCCATGAATGTGCAAAAGAGTACAAAGTTCCAGTTTACTAGGGAAATATTATAATGAATGGAACAATTGAAATGCGCAATGCCTGGGGATTATGGCAGGAGGTAAGGGCAGGATGGGTGTCTCAAAATCCCTTTCTAGAAGTTTGGATTCAGTCTGCAGAAATTGGAGACCGATGATTTAGCAACTAATTAGAAGATACTTCCTGATCTTCTTATCCGTATTTTTTAAACTTGTATATTTATGGTACTGTAACCACACTATTAAGGAAAGCAGAGATGGAAGACCATGTTAGATCAGTTTAAAATTCTGCAACTGAATTTTTCTAATTGTAAGAGAGTAGTAGAACTTCTTGACATTTCTTTTTCTCTTTAGACTTCCATTTCCATATACAAGCCAAGAATATACTTCCAATTACAGGCAAAAAAGTGATCCCTTTGACTTATGTTTATTTCCTGAGTAAAGAGTGATAAAATATTTCATCTGTGGGAGACTATCAGTAAGAACAAAAATATTCGAAATTTAAAATTCCAGAAAATAAAATGATATTTATTTTTTGATGTTTTGTTGATCTTTTAATCAGTACATGCTGTTATTTTATCATTTAACTTTAAAGAATTACACTTTTAAGCAATGCAGGCACTGTGTTCATGGGGAGATTTAAGTTACATTGTTTATACATTTTCCCCCAGTACTCTAATAAAGCACAACTTGAAGTCATGTATTTCATTAGGCATTTAAAGGGAATTATTAAAGAATGGTTCCTAAGCTGGACTCAATGGATATACTTTCTTATTTTTCAGCCCCTCTTAAAGGAACACAGGACTGCAGGTGTGATTTTCATTATCAGGGAAACACAGGAAGAATCTCTGCTCCTGTCTCTTCATCTGGGTAACGCTTTACTGCATACCTTTTGGGCTCTTATTGATTATGTAACCAACTGTCTTTCTGATTTGGAAAACAATGGCATGTCTTTTCAGTTTTTGGTAAGCCTCTTTCTGTAAGGACTGTGCGCCCCAACAGTCACGAATCTGCTTCATCTCCTTTCCCACCACCTTGACGACAGCTGATCAGACTAGTGTGGACTTCTGTTCCTAGTTGCACAAATTATTATTTTCTTGTCTGGAATTCAGCATAAAGACTAAGATATTTATGGTCAGTCTTGTTAGATCAAGAAAAGGAAGAAAATGTGATATCAGGAAGCCCGTTCTCTTCACCTGTGCATGAAGAAATGAGAAAGAATGAGTTTGCAAGGAAAGAGGAACGAATCAGACAATCGAGAGATGAAAAGATGGGAGATGAAGGTTTCCAGTTAGGTTTCTGTGACTTTCAATTATAGTTCTAGGTGTCAGGGAACCATATGCTAACCTTCTGTGTCATGCCTGTCTAATGACCCTCAGGTCCCACCGCTTACTTTTTTGTCACAATTATATATTTTCCCATGCCAAGTCATTTAATCCTGACCACCCTGTACAACATAATTTAGCTGCTTTTGATTTCCGTGAAGTAGCGAAAGTCTCATCAAATACATACAGAGGTCTGACCATTAAGTTCACAAACTCATCCCCTCATTGCTGAATATCACCATGGTCATCTTCAAAGTGATCCCCGTGGGAAGCTCTGCACCAATGCCGTGAGCTAGCCCACCTTTCAAAACAATGTTGGAACTCTGTCTGGAATGGCCATCAGAGGAATCATCCCACAGCATGCAAAAACATGCAACAACAATAATGGATGCCTCTCAGCGAGACCCCACCACGGTTGACCTAAACACAGCTGCGAGACACTGGCGTGCAAGGTCAGGAAACCTCATCGAGTTGTTTGTACAGTGCTGCAGCACACGCACATGGCGGCAGGTGGGTGAACTAATGGTCAGACCTTGTGTATTTATGCTGTAAGATAACTTCAGTTTCTCTCTGCTACTTAGGATTTGAACCGCTATGACTAAGACATTCCCCCACCTTCAAGTAAAAACCCGAACAGTCCCCACATTGAAAAATTAGTAGTTAATTTTTCAGAAACTAAATGGAAAACTTAACATATATCAAAATCTTATAGATCATAGAATCTTATAGATCAATGATGGTGATAAGAGAGTTATAGATGAAAGATAGATGATTGATAGATAGATAGATAGATAGATAGATAGATAGATAGATAGATAGAATCTTTAAGCTCATCCTTCAGCCTGTGTTCATTTTGGCCCTCTGCCAAATATGTTAATTCTCTTTCCCATGTTTGTATCTCTCAAAATTGTGTAAGCCTTCTTTGTCTTTCATTATCTAATTGTGACTAGAAATATTAAAAAGATATGTCCCAAGACAAAGAATTGCCTCACACTACTGGAAATATTCTTGAGTTATCAACATTCCACTAATCAATAGTTTTCTGGTACTTTATGCTGAAATATATACCTTCATTTTCTGTCATCAAGAACATCCTTCAGGTTCATAATGTTTTTATCTCTGTGTGCATATATGCTTATATCTATATCTAGCTGTACTGACACCTAAACCTATATCTAGATCTATCACAAGAAATTTTGTAGACATTAATCAAGTTTTTTTTATTAAATCACAGCTGTGTACATTAGTGCAATCATGGGAGAGAGGGTAAATGGTGGGATTGACCAAGTTTTTGCTAAAACTCAGATACATTAGGTAGGACAACAATAGTTCCCTGATAGATCATTTTAAGGAAAGGGGGCAGATTGGTTCATCATAACATGTACTCTATAGTATTTCACCCAGCTTATGATCTGTGTCATACCTATCTGACCCTCAGTTCCCACCACTTACTTTCATGTTACTATTATATGGTAAGTGATTTTCACATGCCAAGTCATTTAGTCCTGACATTATACAAGAAACACTATTGTTCACAATCTTTTCCATGAAGACAGAGATATTAAAAGGTAACTTACCCAAGATTACACAGTTGATTTATGAAAGTGTTAGGATGTAAATCATCTGTTTACTTCTGAAACTAGGTTTTTAGTGGTTATCTCCAACAGGCTTGCCTCCGTTTCCCTGTGACCCTTTTTGTAATTTAACTTGCACATGTTTCTATTTAAGCAATGTTTATCACACGATTACCAACTTTTCTATATTTACTTAGGATGGCTGTGCTCATCCAAACTAGATTTGAGACTCTCCTGTGAGACCATACACTCGTTTTTGTTTGAGTCCCACGATATTTTATTAACTATATATTTTGGGCCAACAAGGAGACCCAGTAATGAATAAAATTGTCCTGTCTTCCAGAAGCTTATGATAGCAGATTATGTACACCTGAAGAAAAACATTTAAGGATTTGTCTTTAACTTTTGTAATTTGGGATAACATGTGGGACTAAAAGTGGTGGAGTGGGCCGTTCTAGGCAGAATCTTAAAGGTCTATCACCACCACCACCCAGTGCTAAATTGTTCAGTAAGAGAAGAATTTCACTTATTATAAGGCCTCAGAAATATTTTGAGACTAAAGGAAACAAGATGTAGGAAGGCCCTACTTTTAAAGAAGGCAGTGGGGTACACCTGTAAGTGGGGGGGGAGAAGTAGAATTCAGTCTCAGGGACTGCTTTTCACCAGCTTAATCCTGATTAGCATTAACCATAGATAGAGTGTTGTATCCTACCGCTGAGTAACTAGCAAATAAGAATAATTGATGTCACGGATGGTAATGATTTACATTTGTGATTGACACATATGTTTGATAGCCTGCAATTTGGACAGGGAAAATAGGCACCTTTTTCATAAACATGTGGGCGGTACAATTTGATAATAGGCTGAATGCTTTAAAATGAAAGTTAAAAGATTCTCTCCATATTTTGAAAATTACAGTCCAAGAGAGTTCACAGTGCCTGTTAACAATAGCGTTTGCCGTGTTAACACCTACTCTGTCCTTGATGTCGCACTGAATGTGACAGAGCAAAAGAACAATCTGCTTATGCCCCAGGGGGTTTTCATTTCAATGAGACAAAACTGGTACAAAACTCCCTCTCCTCTTTTGCAAAATGATTTGGATAAAACTGACAAATATGTTTTCAATTTCTCTATACTGACTCGATTATTGGCATAAGGTAAATGTTCAGGGTTACGCAGATCTCACATGAGTTTGGCATGTGGATATGGGGGGGGAGAGTGAAACTGGCTGCATGTATGAAAAGGGAGACAAATACAAAGAGAAGCGAGGAATGCGCCATTTACAGACCGAGGAAGGAGAGTGGGGCGGGTCGATGTGACCCTGAACATAACTTCGATTAGTGAGAAAGGCTAAACGGAAACCTGGGGAAATCACAGAGTACCTGAATATCATGAAAATGACACAGATTGATGAAGTCTCCAGAATCTAAGAATGATTCAGTTTTCCAGGGAGATCGAGGATTTTATGAAAATAAGTTTCCTGTGCAAAGTAAGAGGTGAGGAAAAGTATTTTGAAAGTATCTTGAGAGCTTTCTTGCTGTTTTGAAGAAACAAGGCCTAAGGTATGCTTGCTGCCTAAGGAAAAGATGTGAAGGTGGGCAGTCCAAAAATGCACCGGAGGACTTTAAATATGTCTGTGGGAAGAAAGAAAAAAGCAGGAGTTCAAGGAAAAAAATAAAATGGCCTAGAACAACTAAATAAAGGAAACAGAGGGGGGATGGCAACTTCTATAATTACAAAGAGGAAGCAGGAAAGATGAGTAAGAACTGGGAATAAAGTGTGGGTGACCGAAAGGACAATCTTAACTTCATGTCAGTCGGAATATTCACCCCAGGGCTCCTGAGGAGCAGTGCGGGAGGGCTAAGGGAGAGCGTTCATCTCGAAGTTGACTGCGGGGTGATGGGCATGTATTCTGAAAAGTCTAATTCAGAGCAGCTGAGCTCAGGCCGCTGCAATTATGAACTGAAGGGGCACATTCCTCCTTGTAACCTCATCTGCACCAGGTGTTATGCTTGGTTTTATTTCAGTCTGGGGCAGTGTCCCCCAGTAGCAATACAAAGTGTGTCTTTGGCAGGTTCTACACACATCCGTACTCATTGCCATGAGTTAGATAATAAAATTAGCTCTGTCCTCTAGCAAAGAGAGTGTCTGATTTTTTTTAATTGTTACTCTGAGTAAAGATAATAAAATAAATGAAGTAAAAGAAGCCAGAGAAGGAACTAGATAAAATATAAAATTTTGTGAAGGAAGGAAGGAAAGGAAGGAAGTAATAGAAAGGAAACTTTTTTTTTTTTTAACTACCTCCAACATTTTAGGGCCTCAAGTATTCACAAACTGCATCTGTGGATATTCACAAACTGAATCTGTGCAATGGATCTAATCACACATTTTACAGATGAGGGAACGAGCAAAGCAAAAGAACAGCCTGTCCACATTCAGGTGCTCGGTAGCTCGATGCCCCTCACTTTTCACACAATGCACTTACCCCACCTCTGTGGCAAAGTCATATCCATAGGGCCCCATGTGGGCCTATTTTTGTCTCTCCATCTTTTCACATTTACTTAACAAAAGCGCTGCTTTCGATTAACACAGTCCAATTTCAGAAACACTTGCCCTGGAAGCTCAATCTTAGTACTGCTGACCAGGAGGGCCCCAACAGTCCTCCCAGCCTGACTAAATTACACACTAGGGTTTTTTCTCTGACGTTAGACCCTGACTTCCTTTTCCTAGAGTAGTTACTTTAGAAAACTGAAAGCTGTCAATCCTTTCTCTGACCACTTGTGATAGATATAAATCTTCTCGGCGCTTCTTGTCAATTTTACAATGTCATTCTTAATGACCTGAGGATGTGGGAGTCAACTTTTTGAAATAGAATCAATTCTCTGTGGGAGCATCTGAGCCTAACTTCTGTGGGTGCTGCTGGGCAAACACCTATGGCCTTGTTGTAGAATGGAACGCGTGCAAACTCAGGAATAGTTCAATGTGGTTCACACAGCCTACTCAGCAACTTCCGTGCACCCACTAGCTCACCCCAAGCTCAAAAAGACTCTGTCTCTGGTTTCAGTAGAGTCGTGCTCAGCAGTCCTAATCAATCTTCCTTGCCTATCTAACCTTGGCCAGTGCAATATTTTTAGTAACATGGACAAAGGTGAAGGTATTTGCCTGGTTATCAATGAAGAGGAATTTATTGCTTGAGTTCTATTATGAACAAAACATTACACCAAATACCTTTATTCATAATTCCATTTAACCTATAATATTAAATCCTATCAGGAAGACAATATTTGTCCTTTTTTTTTGTAGAGACAGAGTCTCATTTATGGCCCTCGGTAGAGTTCCATGGCATCACACAGCTCATAGCAACCTCCAACTCCTGGGCTTAGGTGATTCTCTTGCCTCAGCCTCCTGAGTAGCTGGGCTACAGGTGCCCGCCACAATGCCCAGCTATTTTTATTTTTTTGCAGTTTGGCCAGGGCCAGGCTTGAACCTGCCACTCTCAGTATATGGGGCCAGTGCCCTACTTGATGAGCCACAGGTACCGCCCTATTTGTGCATTTTTTGTAAGTAAAGAAGGACAGTCCAAATTAAGTAACTTCTTAAATATAACAAAAAGAGATTAGGAGGGATAGGGTTCTTGTCCTGAATTCTTTCTCCAGAATATGCTCTTTTCCTGTATTAATCCACTATTTCTGTGATAGTTTCAAAGCACTTTTGCATATTTTTACTATATTCCTTTTCTAAATCTCATAAAATTTATTTTATCACTCACATTTTAGAGAAAAATATACTGAAGCCAAACTGGTAAATAATTTGCCCATGGTTACATGGTGGTAGGGCATAAAATGTAATGAAATAGAAGTTACAGGTCTCAGTAATTAATGAAAAATGGAAGGAAGAATAAGAATATGTAAGCTCGAGGCATGGAGAAGACAACCATTTAGCTACTGCGTTTTGCCAGAGATGAGAAAAGGTTAGCAATATTCACATGCTTATTACCATAAAATTTAAATTAAGTATGTACCTATTGTCTACTTTATTATCATAAAGCTGTGTTTCTAAGTCCATCTGAATAACAGATGAACTTGTTATTTAAGGGTTTACTGACTTCTAACTTTACACCGAAATATATTTGGTATAGAAAACCTCATTTGTACGAATGTTTGCTGAAGAAAACTGTTCACTTAACATTGTAAACTATCTTTGCCAAAGGAGATTAATTTTACCGACTGATGTTGATAATTAGCTCATATGCCCTAACTTAAACTGCTCCGATTAGCTACTGTGAAGAAATTTTTAACATTAGGGATATTAGCTGAAGGTAATTTCTTCACTATAAAATGTATTTTACAAGTGAAAATAAGAATAAGATAATTAACTATTTCAATAAGAAACAGGGTGCATTCAAGTGAGGTGAGTTGAGGAAAATTGAATGAAGGAACAAATAGAAAAGAAGCCGGCAGGGTCAGGAAGAGCCAGCCCAGGACTGGAGCATTGTGGGGCTGAGGAGGGGCTGTCCAGCCCAGGACTGTGGGGCATTGTGGGGTCGAGGAGGAGCTGTTACTCCTCAGCTTCAGGTCAGGAAAGGGGAGTGGCTAGGAGCCCTCTGAGAGTGGCTGTGCTGTGGATGCTGGTGCTGGACAGATGCTGGGTCTATTCAGCTCATCTACCTACTACAGGCTTATCATGAAAGGAGATGGGAAATAAATACCCCTCACTCTACCAACTCTCTGATCTTCTCTCATTCAGAAGCCTGAAGACAGTGTAGCCTGTATATCCATCCAGAAAAGTCCACATCCTGGGGGAATGCAAGTTTGGCACAGAGGGCGGAGAACAGCCACGCAGAAGTACAGCCTGGTCTGTTGTTTTTTTCCCTTCAGCATCTACCTCATCTTTTGCCAGGTTAAAATGTATATCCTCAACTCAGGCGACAGTGCAAGGTCTTATCAGTTACCGGGGTCAAGTCAGATCAGTCAAAAGCCATGCCTGTCACCTAAACACAGTAACTGAAAATGGAAGGAGGAGCTAACTGAAGGAACTCATAGTTGCTACAGGCTCCACTTCTGTAGGTGGTCAAAAGACCTTTAACAATCAAGGCTTGGGAAAGATGGAGACTTTACCTCTTTCATGTTTACATGGATGGAGCTGGAACATATTCTTCTTAGCAAAGTATCTCAAGAATGGAAGAAAAAGTATCCAATGTACTCAGCCCTAATATGAAG
>CAUYRH010144689.1:0-12216 GCA_963574655.1 Perodicticus potto
ACCTGATTGCGATAACATTCAAGAGACTTTCTCATTACTTTGTGAGAACAATTTTGATCCGTATTTAGAAGTTTTCTCCTAACCCTTCAAATATGTACCACAGGTGTGATCCCGCCCTCTATCCTCACTCCCCCCACCCTCGTTTATCTCTTAAGATGCAGAAAAAGTGTTTTATGAAATCCAACATCCGTTTGTCCTAAAATCACTCTGCAAACTAGGAATAGAGAACATCCTCAACCTAGTAATTAGCATCTGTAAAGAACCAAAGGATAACAAATTTACTGTTGAGAGAATGAATGCTTTCTCACTAAGATCAGGAATAAGACAAAGGATATCTTTCAATACTCAATATATTCCGTTACCAAACAAAGTTATCTACTTTCACTTATGTTCAACATAATTGCTCCTCTCTTCTTACTATATCCTTCTCCATTAATGACATAACCATCCCATCAGTCATCCAATTAGAGACATTATATTATACTCTCAACCTTCACTTTCCCTCACTTCCCATACCTACTCCATTCCAGTACTTGTCAATTTTGCCTCCAAAAAATGCTTCTTCAATCTATTTCTTTCCTTAAAATTCTTAAGGTTGAGATCCTTGTCTTTCTCCTATAACACTACATAGCCGGGTAATTGGTCTGTATTCTGCCTGTTCTTCTCTTCTTTTTGTCTGTAACTGAAATGTCTTGGATTTTGCCCTACTTGCAAGCTAACAAATTAGACTGTCAGTTTCACAGGTGCTGACAGAGACAAGAACTTCCTGGGTCAGAGACAAAGGAATTCATTTCTCCAGACACAGCAGGAAACATAACGCTTCATTATCCCCTTGGTTCTACTTGCCTCTGCAGTCTTGAGGGCAGCGTGGTGGTGGTCACTCCAGGTGGAAGCTGTGTTCACCCAGAGTTTGCATCACAGTGGAGGAATCCCAAACTAAAGAAACTCCAGTCTTTTAAAGGGGTTCTTAGAAATGTGCCCACCCTTTACACTGAGGGTGATGTTGTCTTCATCTTTTAAGATTTTTTGCTATATAAACATCCTTAAGATAGGGTAGTTGAAAATGAAATCTGACACAGGTCCTGCAGAGATGTGAGAGATCCATTATCTCTCAACATTTTTTTGGTTAGTTTTTTGTATGTTACTGGCAAACTGTCTTTCTGAAATACAGATTTATCATGTAGCTGTCTGATCCCAGCCTGCTTTTTGATGTCATGCCCCGTTAGTTCTTCATAAAACATGCTATTAGGAACCCCATGAGAAAGCCATAACCATAATATCTTCTGTGTTTTTGCACATATAAGATTTTCTGTATGTAATTCGCTTTGCTTTTCTTATTCTCAGCCTGATAAAATCTTTAGCTTTCAAAAACCAGCATGTCTATTATTTTCTCTTTGACCTTTTCATTATGCCCCCTACACCTTGATGCTTTCAGAATATTTTTTTCCAAATCTGTAGTGTAATACTCCTTGTATTTTAATTGTTTTCCTCGTCCTCCAGTAGACTATGAACAACTCAAGACTTTATTTGTGCTTGTATTTCCTCATGGAGTATGTTTATTGGATTAGCAACTGTCTAATTCCATTGTGGGTGCCCACTAACATTTTTATTTTGATTATATTATAATTGAGATACTAATCAGATTCTTAGACTTTCTGTATGTAAATCTTTTTCCTGAAAGAGCTCTGTACATTTTAATTATCTATAAAAACTAAATTACCAATATTGTTTCTAGGTGTCTAATTGCCAGATTACAAAAAAGATATGTTACCACCTGCATAATTGATAATGCCATTCTGTGTTTTTCCCATGTGAAAATGACATCTTTGTCAGATTGAAAAATGGTTTCTCATTATTTTAATTTGTAGTTCTTCAGTTACTGTGCTAAGAATACATTTGTTTATTGTCCATTGGTATTCATATAATTGACATTTCTTTTAAAAATTGTAGTTTGCAAGAACAGATCCAGGCAGACCAAAGTGTGAGCTCTCTAGAGATGTGGATATATCTGAGAGATTGTCCTTCGATTCACTTGTCCTCACAATGACTCTCAGTTGTTACCACATATTTATACCTGATGGACAGGTCGGTGCAAAGCTATAGTCTCTTATTAGAGTCAGTCAGGAGAGGCCAGAATGGCATAAGCACATCATCATCACCATGATAGTGGCAAAGAGAATGTCTTAAAAGACTTTATGGCATCCTCACTTTGGACAGGAAATAGTGTCAACAGTGACATCCTTGGCCTGGTGCCCATAGCACAGTCAGTGTTTACGGTGCCAGCCACATACACCAGCTGGCAGGTTCAAAACTGGCTCGGGCCTGCTAAACAACAATGACAACTGCAACAAAAAATAGCCAGGCGTTGTGGCGGGCGCCTGTAGTCCCAGCTGCTTGGGAGGCAAGAGAATCGCTTAACCCCTAGAGTTTGAGGTTGCTTTGAGCAGTGATGTCATGGCACTCTACCGTGGGCCACATAATGAGACTTTGTCTCTAAAAAAAAAAAAAAGAAAGAAAGAAAGAAAGAAATATAGAACAGTGACATCCTTAATACAGATGTGATAGCCAATGAAGATTGCTCTTTTCTTTGCAAAGTGCTACTGATTTTCTTGCTATGTTCACCCTCTCTGCATTTTAAATGCTTGCATTCTTTACTAACATTGAAAGGAGCATTATCTTGCCTATGTTTGTGGATATCACTCCATCAGTCAACACCATTCTTGTGACAACCTTGCAAATTTTTTTTTATTGATTTTTGAGAGTGCTTTCTACATTAAAGATACTGATACTCCTGCCTCCTACCCCCCAACACACACACACATACACACATACTCTTCTGGCCAAGTGTAGTGACTCATTCCTACAATCGGAGCATTCTGGGAAGCTGAGGCAAGAGTATCACTTGAGGTCAGGAGTTTGAGATCAGCCTGAGCAAGAGCAAGAGCAAGACCCTAGCTCTACTAAAAATAGAAAAATTAGCCAATTCTTATGGTGGGTTCCTGTAGTCCCAGCTACTTGGGAGGCCTAGACAAGAGAAATGCTTGAGCCCAGGAGTTGGAGGTTACAGTGATATGTGATCCCTTATGCCAAGGCAACAGAGTAAGACACTGTCTCCAAAAATAAAAAACAAAACAAAAAAGGATAGCAAGAAGATTAGGAAACTATTGCAATAGTAGTCTAGTGAAGAAGTTAATGGTATCTTGGATGTGTAGTAGCAGTAGAATTGATGAAAAATGGTTGAAATCTGGAAGTAGTTTGAGGATAGAGCTAATAGGCTTTTCCAATGGACTGGATGTGGAATGTGAGTAATATACCCTACCCACCGAACTGCTCTTGTTACTTCTCTTTTTTTTTCTTTTTCTTTTTTTTATTACCACTTTAATATATGAAGGAATGTTGCTTCTCTTCTAATATGCTAGGCTAGCAGTCCCAGACATTCTACCGTAGGTTTCAGTTCAAGTTTGTTATTTTGATATTCTCTTTTCTTAATTAGCCATTGCGTTATACATTATACACAGTAAAGTGATCCTTACTTACATTTGATAATTTCACTTTCTTGTTTAAAACCCTTCATAGTATTACACTCTGAGTAAATTTATTCTACATATTATAGCTAAGGAGGTCTGCATAATCTAGCACCTGCATTTTTTTCTAACTGTTTATTTCCATCTCCCTCACTGCCTCTCAGCTATATTGTTGTTCAGTTATTTTAATAGAAGTACCTCAGAAGTTTTACACTTGTTCCTCTCTCTGTTAGGAAAGTTCCCCAAAGCCCAAGTTCACCTTTTGCCTGATAAGCTCATTTGCCTATTTTATATCTTAACTTTAATGTCTGTAGACCTATTTAAAATAATAGATTATTTCCTTCTCATTTCCCACCTATTGCCCTTCTTGGCCATTTGTTTTTTTCTTCATAGCATTTCTTACAATCACATATTGTTTTTTCTGTTTAATGTTTTTGTTTTGTTTGCTATGCATTTTGTTTTGTTCAGAATCTCCGTGATATATGGACCATGCCTAACTTATTCATGTTCCTGTTCCAGTGACAGCATGGGTTCCTACTCCTTTGAACCATCTCAGTAAATATTATTAGTTTGGAGTGACTAAATGAATGAATGAATGAACGAACAAATTATTTACATTATATGCTAGAGTAGAAGTTCTGGGCATTATACTATACCTTAGGTTTCAGTTTAACTTCATTATTTTGATATTATCTTTCCTTAATCAGCCATTACATATTGCTTATTTGAAGATAGTCATAAGTGATTCTTTATCACTAGAAGATTATTTCTTTGTTGAGATTTGTTTAGTTATTGGAATCTAGGCAAATTCCTAAATTTCAAAAGATAACTATATTCATGTAATCATACTACCTGTCAGGAAGATGTGTCAAGAGGAAATATTAAGCGGTGGCTTTAAAAATGTCTCCCTCCTCACCCCAATTTTGTCTTTGAAGATATTATCCTAAAGGAAGAAAGGAAAAAAAGAGAAATCCATGGTGTGAGTTCAAGTTTATTTCTGTAACTGTTTAAGGAAGGGTCCTGTTGCCGTGACGACAAATGCATGAATTTTAAGTGGAAATTTTTCAATGTATGGGACTGATAAGACTGTAGTACTGCTATTCTCTCTGGTATAGAATTGTTATTTGTCAAGTTAAAACAAGTTCTGGAAATGCCCATTAAAATTAATTTTTAAAATTTTATATAATGTTTTCAAATTTTTATTATAACTTCAAATCATGCTGAAGAATATGCTTTCATATATCTGTCATACAGAAAGCTAAGCATTTGAATAGACATTAAAAATTACTTTTATAATATATACAAAATCTCTACTGAATAATAAATAAAATGGTAAATATATATGTTCTTGACAATGGAAGATGACCTGCCACTTTGATTCCTTTGCCTTAAATGCTTTGTAACTCCAGTAGAGAAGAGCTGTTAAGTTCTAAGTCGTATTTGCAGGCTTTTATAGCAGAAGAGAACAGCAGTGAGCAATGATGATGAAAACGATGGCAGGTAGACTTAAAACACCATAAAGCACAGACGATTGTGTGTAATGCCTTGAATTGAATCCTTTCTGAATGAAATGATCAGCCATATGTGCCACCCTTATGGACCTGTAAGAAGAAGAGAAGAAATGTGCCCTAATGCTAACTGTGCATGAAATTGCAGTGTTAGGAGATATTGACCAGATGTTTCAATCTCAACAAATAGCTTGTTATGTAACTGAGTGAAAATATCTTTGTGCTTTGATCACATACACCTTGAAGGAAGGGGTAATTTAATAGAGGCTGTCATAGTTCATCATTGTCAATAAACTTTGACTTGACCTTTGCCTTATGTTTTTGATGTTGCAGCTGATAGGCGTTGATGGGCAGATGTTTACTGCCTTTGGGGATTTTGCTTTTTATAAGGTGTATGCTGGAAATAGTAAAGGAGAAGGAATTTTCTCAGTCCTTTTCTTGATCTTTGGTTATTGGTTGGCATGCTTCTCTGCAGATTTTGTAGAATTTCTGTGCAGATACATCTTACTGACATACTTCCTTCTAAAGACCACAGGGATTTTTCTCTAAAGATTTCTTTCTTTTCTTACTTTGCTCTCTCAGTTTTAATTTGCCACAGTAAATTTGTATGGTGATTTTTTTTCTTGTTTTATATGCAGTATATTCTGTTTTCTCAAACCCGGAAGTGATGAACATCTGACTTTTTACATTTGAGGTCAGAAATCACTAGAGAGATTAACTTCCTTATACAAGATCACAGAATTACTTCTTTCCTGGCCAATTCTGTTTCCTATGTCTGATGACGCGTCTTTCATTACAGTCACTGTAGGTTTATTCTTAAGTTGAATTTGTATATACATTGGAACAGGTACATTTACTTATTACCTGTAATAGCGCCTATTCTTAAGTGTGAGTCTTATGTCATTCTGGCATTTCTAACTCAGGGACCTGTATGCTTTTCTTTACTTGCCTTTTATCACACATATTTAGAGTTATGATTAGGAGTATACTGTCTAAAATCAGATTCCTTGCTCTGCTGCTGACCTACCTTCTCTGATTTTTTACCTGTAAAATTAAAATAAGATTACATAGTAGGTAAAGCACAATGCCCAACATGTACATAGTCAATAATTTAACTCTTAAGAATTGTTTTTGGGCAGCGCCTGTAGCCCAGTGGGTAGGGCGCCAGTCACATACACCCAGGCTGGTGGATTCAAACCCGGCCTGGGCCTGCTAAACAACAGTGACAATTGCAATTAAAAAATAGGCAGGCGTTGTGGTGGGCGCCTATAGTCCCGGCTACTTGGGAGGTGGAGGCAAGAGAATTGCTTAAGCCCAAAGAGTTTGAGGTTGCTAGGAGCTGTGATGCCACAGCACTCTACTGAGGGCAACATAATGAGACTCTGTCTCAAAAAAAAAAAAAAAAAAAAATTTGTTCTTGGCTGGACATGGTGGCTCACACCTGTAATCTTAGCATTCTGGGAGGCACAGGAGGGTAGATTCCCTGAGCTCACAGGTTCGAGACCAGCCTGAGCCAGACTAGACCTTGTCTTGAAAAATAGCCAGATGCTATGGCGGGCACCTATAGTCCCAGCTATTGCAGAGGCTAAGGCAAGAGAATTGCTTGAGCCAAGAGTTTGAGGTTGCTGTAAACTATGTTGCCACCACTCTACCAAGGATGACAAAGTGAGACTGTGTCTCCAAAAAAAAAAATAATAATAATAATTGTTTTTAACTCGTGTTTGGATAGTCATAATGTTTTTTAGCTGAACCTTTGGCTTATATTAGGTTTTAGCATAGTTTGTTTAAGTTACCAGGGACAGTATTAGAATATGTGGGGGAATGTGATGTAAATTTTTAAAATTATTTCAAAACAATGATAAATATATGGATAAACAAATTCCTAGAGCAGCTATTACTAAAATTTCCTTTAATTTGAAATTGCTTGCGTTTACTACTCTATATATAATTTGCAACATCATTTACTATGTTAAAGAATTTAATAACTGCAGTTAATTATTGAATTCTGATTCTGAAGACTTTTCTAGGTTTTCTTTTTTTTTCTTTTTTTTTTTTTTGTTGAGACAGAGTCTCTCTGTGTTGCCCTGGGTAGAATGCTGTGGTGTCACAACTCACAGCAACCTCAAACTCTTGGGCTCAAGCGAATCTCTTGACTCAGCCTCCCAAGCAGCTGGGACTACAGGCACCTGCCACAACGCCTGGTTATTTTTTGTTGCAGTTGCCATTGATTAGCTGTCCCTGGCTGGATTCGAAACTGCCACCTTCAGTGTGTGTGGCTGGCACCGTAACCAGTGTGCTATAGGTGCTGAGCCATTCTAGAAGGTTTTCTAAAAAAGATATAATTTCTTCTTAAGAGATCCTTATTTATTCTAGCCTAAAAGAAAGACTCACTTTTTTATGCATAAACAAGGTACTCAAAGCAAAGGTAGGGGCTCGGTGCCTGTACCTCAGCAGCTAGAGTGCTGGCCACATATGCCAGAGCTGGCGAGGTCAAACCCACTCGGGTCTTGGAAACAACAATGACAACTACAGCTACAACAACAACAAAAATAGCTGGGCATTGTGGCAGGTGTCTGTAGTCCCAACTTCTTGGGAGGCTGAGGCAAGAGAATCCTTAAGCAATAGTGTTTGTGGTTGCTGTGTTCTGTTTTGCCAAGGTACTCTACCCATGGGGAAAAAGTTAGACTCTGTCTCAAAAAAAAAAAAAGGCAGAGGTAGGCATGATTTTTATCATCTTGGAAAAACATAGATGTATAGAATATACACTGTCCATTTGAGAAAAACCTTGTTTCTCTAAGGCTTCTGATGAAAGAGTGAATAAAAATGTGAAACCTGTTATAACACGAAACCATGTGCTGTATTATTTTTATCACCTAGTTTCAGAGATCTTTGGAGATAAATCCAGATTATTTTTAACCTATTTTTGTTAAACTTAGGAAAATTTAGTGAAAGTTTCAGATAATACAAATTGTTTTTAAAAATTGTAAGTTATGGCTCATGCCTGTAATCATAGCATTCTGGGAGGCAGAGAAGGGTGGATTGCCTGAGCTTATGAGTTCAAGACCAGCCTTAGCCACAGTGAGATCCTGTCTCTAAAAATACCTGGGCATTGTGGTAAGCGCCTGTTGTCCCAGCTACTTGGGAAGCTGAGGTAAGGGGATCCTGTGAGCCCCAAGAGGTTGAGGTTGCTGTGAGCTATGACAACATGGCACTTTACCGAAGGCAACAAAGTGAGACTATGTCTCAAAAAAAAAAATTTTATAAGTTAATATAGTATTTTAAAATTATGTTAAATATTTGAGTTAAATGAGTTTCTTCCTTAATTTGATGGAATCCTATAACCTTGTTGCTCTTTTGTTTAAAAAGAAAAAGCTGCCTTTGTAGAAACGGGGTCTTCCTTTAAAAAAAAAAATACAAAAATATAATAAAAAGTGTCATCCTCACTAGCTTTATTTGGGTTCTACCTATTCTCTTCCCCTACGTCCCCCTTGGTGTTGGTGGCCTAGACCCTTACAGTAATCTGATAAGATCTGGGAATCCTCTCATGAAAAATACCATTGAAGTTTTCTACAATTTCATAAAGTTAATTCATTGATTTTTTTTTTCCTTCCTCCCACACCCTACTGTGATAGGGCCCTTGGACTTCAGATAGGCAACAAATCTCAGAAAATAAAATTCATACTCCTTAGTATTCTAGATATTTAATAGTTTTCCTTAGAAATAACAATAGTATAAATGATTCTGATCCAATAATTAGTAATCATAGTAATAACTAAAATTTATTCTGTGCCCAACCATATGCCAGATTCTGATGCTACACCTTCGGTCTATGTTAATGTTATTAGTGATTATCTCCAAATAGAATATATTCAGTATTCTTCTACTGTGTGCTCTAGGAAATACTGTATCTTTTAGAACATAGGTTTAAATAAGAGATCATAAGCATTTGATTCTAAGACTTTTTCTCATTAACCTTTGTATTCAAAAATTCTTATTGAAATATTGAACTTACTTGTAGACTTTTAGTTTCCTAATTTCAATACTCCCTCTCTCTTTTTATTTTTTTGCTTCTGGGTCTCTCTGCCATTTTTCTTCCTCTGAAAATCTAAAAATTAGCTATCACAAAGACTCACATGTCCTTAATTCCCTCTTATAGTTGTAGGGACAGACAAAAGTGATTTGGGTTTTTTCACCCATGGCCTTGGTTATGGCATAAGATAAAGTTGTCTAGGCTTTCTTACTCAAGGAAAAGTGCTGTGGGTTCTAAACAGCTATAATTGTGTACAGTGAAGTCAAGCTTATGTAACTGCTTGCTTGGCATGTTGCCACTTTTGTTCCCCTGGGTATAAAGATATACGAGACATTCAGTATGTGCAGATTGTGGATCATAGAATGTAGACTTGCTCTGTAACTCAGCTTTCTCTGGCCACCAGGAGCTGGTTAAGGGAAGACCTCCCAGGCTTGCTCACCAGGCCACCCATGAGCTGAATAAAGCATGTTGCACCTGCCCTCCATGCCTGAGTTTCTCTCCAGTCTGTCCGAATCAGAACATTGGCATTACAGGGAGGAATAATCTTTTCCTTCTACGTTCTCAGCTGAAATAAAAGACAGATTAACAAAAGAAAAGCATACAAATTTATAGTATTAAGTTTTATGTAGCATGCAGCCTTTTTAAGGAAATGAAGATCTGAAGAAATAGTTAAACCTGAGTGTTTTTTATATTAGATTTGATGAATAGTGGAGAATTGTGGAAGAATGTGATAGGACTTAAAAGGGTATGAGCTAAGAGTAGTAAATTGGAGAAACTATCAGGGCCTGTGTGTTAGGATTCATTTCAGTGTCCCTCTTTCTTTAGTGATGAAGATGTTCCTTCTGGATCCAGGGAGTACACCTCTCTCATGGCACTCTTATGACCTGCTTTAGGGGAGATCAGAAAGTCCTTCCTGTACCCAACGTTTCTCAGATTCCTTCAGCTGAAAATACTCAGTATGCGAAGTGCCATATTTTGGTGTACATCATCCTGATCACTGCCATACTTAAGTGTCAGCTTCAACACATTTCCTCATATGTATCTTAGGAAGTCTTCTTGACCACTCCCCAAGTATGAGTTAGGTGCTATTTCCATGTGCTGCAACAACTCCTTCATCTCTTATAATAAACAGTAATATACTTTTGTCTATAATTTTTTTGTATCCTAAAATTGTAAGTTTTATGAAGAGTCAACTGTGACTTTCCTGTTGTTCATTTATTTAACAAATATTTATTAAGTGCATAGAATATAGTGGATACTCTGTACTCACTATGAAAAACAGTGTGTTGAACGAGAAGTTACAATTAAGTGGAGTCACTTTTATGATAGGAATGATATATTGTTTGCTCTGGCAGTGTGGAACATGAGCATATAGTATAGAGTTCAGGAAAAGTTTGTCTGAGAAAGTGAGACCTGTAACCTAAGTAGGAAGCTAGAAAGAAGTATTTAGTGTGCTGGAATATTAGATTCAAGAGTGTTAATAATGCTTTAGGATGCACTTGGAGAGTAAGTTAATAGTTTAATCATAATAGTTGTTTATGTTTGAACTTTGCTTAAGAGATTTGGGTAACTGTTGAAGGACATTTTAGGAAGAGCACTCAAAATGCAGTGGATTGGAAGAAAACAGAATTAAAAGCAGGCTGATAAGTTCAGAAGCTTTTTGCAAATTGTTGCAAGAGGGGGAGGATAGAATGAGGGAGAGAAGGGGGAATGAGTGCTAACGGGTACAGGTTTCTTTTTACAATAATGACACTGTCTTGGTATTAGATAGTGGTGATGGTTGCACAACCATACAGAAACAACCGAGTTATACATTTTGAAGCGGAGAATCTTATGGTATATGAATATATGTCAATAAATTTATTAAAAGAATCTTTGGTAATTGTCTAATTGAGAGAAGATGGTGGCCTGCACTAATGTGGTGATAATAGAGCTCTAAGTAGAAATATGTGGATGTAATTGGAAAAATAAAGTTGACTAGGTATTTGGATGTCAGATTAGTCACCTGAAGATGTATCTAAGTTAAAATCAGAGATAAGGATTCTTGGCAGGTAACATGTAGGTGATAATTGAAATAAGATCAAATTCAGAGAAAGAATATAAGGTGAGACGAACAGGTAATCCTTGGATCTAAGCCTGAGGAACACTAAGGGACGGGGAGAGGAAAAGAAGCCTACATAAGAAATGAGGAAAAGCTGCTTTATCCATTATTACCTACAATAATTTCTAACCCATAGGTGCTGGAAAAATACTGATGGACTAAATTGAATGAATATAGACTAAAAATGCTACTTTTATCATATCTTGTTGCCCTGTAATTATTATCATCATCATCTATAAAAAGATGCCTTAGCACATTGCCTACATTATTTTATTTACTCTTCACAATAATTCTGCAAGAAACATTATCTCTGAAAGAATAAGCTATTTATCATCACACAGTTGGGTGAACTTGTGTATTTCTGAGGCTAGTTTGTGGGGGTTTTTCCTGTAGCCCAGAGTTTCCCAAAATCTGTTGTGAGAAAAAGATGTTAATACTTACTAATAAAAATTAAAAAGGACCATTATTTATGAGCACAATAGGATAACTAGAAATCAGTTTTTATTAGTGGTGGGATGCTTGCCAACAGAGGCAAGGGAATGGGGTTTTTTAGGAAAAAAGAATAATATACTAGTTATTGAGTGAGAACTGATTCTTTTTTTATTATTATTAAATCATAGCTGTGTACATTAATGCAATCATGGGGTACAATGTGCTGGTTTTATATACAATCTGAAATATTTTCATCAAACCAGTTAACATAGCCTTCACAGCATTTTCTTAGTTATTATGTTAAGAATTTATATTCTTCTACATTTAGCAAATTTCACATGTACCCTTGTAAGATACACCGTAGGTGTGGTCATACCAATTACCCTCCTTTCACCAAACCTCCTCCCTCCCCTCCCCTCCCTCTCCCCTTTCGCTATATTCTTGGGCTACAATTGGATTATAGCTTTAGCTTTCATATGAAACCTATAAATTGGTTTCATAGTAGGGCTGAGTACATTGGATACTTTTTCTTCCATTCTTAAGATACTTTGCTAAGAAGAATATGTTCCAGCTCCATCCATGTAAACATGAAAGAGGTAAAGTCTCCATCTTTCTTTAAGG
>CAUYRH010144693.1:0-17256 GCA_963574655.1 Perodicticus potto
ATTTTATTTATGTCCTAGGATATGATAAATTTTGGAGAATAACCCATGAGTTTATGATAATAATGTATACTCTGTTATATTGGGGTCATAAGTTCTGTATATGTCTAATAATCCCAATTGCTTTTGGATCATTTTTATATATTTTTATTAAATCATATACACATAAATCATGAATACATTTATGCATATGTGGGGTGCAATGTGTTGATTTTTTTTATACAATTTGATGTGCTTACATCAAACTAATTAATGTATCTTTCACCTCATTTACTTGATTATTGTGTTAAGACATTTATGTTCTATACTTGATAGATTTTACTTGTACCCTTGCAATATGCTCCATAAGTGTGGTCCTGCCCTAACCCTCCCTCTATCAAACTTCCCCCCCTCCTTTCCCACTCCATTTTTCTCCATCATCCTTGGCTATACTTGTGTTCCACCTTTCTAAGAAAGTGTGAGTAAATATAAGTTAGTTTCATAGAAGTTCTGAGTACATTGGATACTTTTTCCTCCATTCTTGAGATACTTTACTCAGGAGAATATGTTCTAGGTCTCTACATGTTAACAGAAAAGAGGTAAACTCTCCATGTTTTATAAAGGCTGCATAGCATTCCATAGTATACATATACCACAATTTATTAATCCATTTATGGGAAGAGCACTTGGGAGGATCAGTTTTAAATACATTGTTTCTTTATTTAGCTAGAGAGTCTATGTGGTTATATCAGTGGGTTGTTGAAGCTCTTGGCTATTAGGGTGTTGTAGGATATAGTTTTCAGACAATTTAGGGTGGATTGTATGTATCTGGGAGCACTTAAGTTGGGAACATATGTATTTAGGATTGAAATGTCTTCTTGTATTATTCCCTTGACCAGTATTTTAGTGTCCATGTTTGTCTTTCATTATTTCTATTGGTTTAATTCCAATTGTATATGCAAATAAGATTGAGTACCCTGCTTTCTTCTTATTTCTATTTGCCTGTAATATTGTTTCCCAACCCTTCACCTTGAGTCTTGTGTTGTCTTTAGAGGTTAGATGTGTTTCTTGAAGAGAACATTGAATTGGTTTGTGAATTTTTATCTAATCAGTCATCCTGTATTTCTTCAATGGGGAATTCAATTAATTCACATTTATTAGAAGTTGATAAGTATGGTGGAGTTCTGATCATTTTGTTGTGTGGAGGTCTATTGCCTAGTTCTATCAATTGGGGCATTGTGAAAGGTAAGATTTTGATCTTTAGTTTCTGGATGTTACTACTTTGCTGATGGTCCATTGTGAAGATCTGTGTTTAGTATGAGTCTGAGTACTTCCTGCACAAATGGTCTCGTGGTGGCAAACATTCTTAATGATTGCTTCTCAGTAAAAGATTTTAATTTTTCATTGAATATGAAAATTAATTTAGCACGATACAGTATCTTAGGCTGGGAGTTGTTTTGTTTGAGTATATTGAAAGTTAAAGCCAGATAGCTTCTGGCTTATAATGTTTCATCTGAGAAATTCACTGTCATCCTGATGGATTTTCCCCTGTAGGGCAGTTAGTGCTTATTCCTGACTGCTTGAAGAATTTTCTCTTTCATTTTAACCTTGATCATGTTCATTACCATGTGTCTAGGAGATGCTCAGTTTGAACTGGCATGAACTGATGTTCAATACACATCTAAGAGGAGTGTCAGAATCTTTAGTGATACTTTGGCAATATTCAGTTATGATATCTTCCAGTAGGGCTTCCATAAATTTGGTTTGTTCTTCTCTTTCATGGATACCTATAATTTGTATATTTGTATACTTCATGAAGTAACACAAGTCTCTAAGGAATTGCTGTGATTTTACTGTCCTTTTTCTCCTCTTTAAAAGATTAACTTATTTAAAGAGTCTTGTCTTAAAGCTCAGAGATTATTTCTTCTCCAAGGTATAATATGTTATTAAAACTTTCTAATGCATTTTGAAACTCCCTCAATGATGCCTTCAATTCTTAAAGCTTCAATATATCCTTTCTAATTTCATGGTATCTTTCATTAATTTCATTTTTTATTGATACAGTCTCATTTTTTTACCCTCAGTAGAGTGCCATGTTGTCATAGCTCATGGCAACCTCATACTCTTGGATTCAAGTGACACTCTTACCTTAACTTCTCAAGTAGCTTCGACTACAGTATGTATGCGAGGATTGAATCCCCATAAGGGTGTGAAAGCTATAGTGAAGTTTAGGCCAGATTTTCTGGCGGCTACATCTTAACCATTCAAATAGTTCCCTGAGGCCACAAATGGGTCTGCATGGGAGGCAGGATCCTTCCAACTCACCCACATCTCCATAGGAGTCAGCTCAGGGGTGGCTATGTGAGCCCAGCAGACATAGCCAGTGCCCATCAGACCCTGTGAGTCTGCTCCAAAATGGGTCTCTGTGGGTCTCAGCTAATCTAAGGTTATGGCTCTTTCCATTCCTTCCATGAAGCTCTCCCAAGATGGCAGAGCTTTGGCTGCCAGGCTTCCTGCCAAGCAGTATCTGAGACCAAACCTGCCAGCCCAAAGCTTCTCCTGTGAGTTCCCAGGCCTAAGTCTCTGGTTCCACCCTAAAGAGGCAAATTTTACTCTCTACATCTTTTTGACAATGGCAATATTTCTGTACCCCTATATCATTTTGGGCCTCAGTTCCTGTTCATTTCACACTACTTACCATGCATGAAGGGAAAGAACATGCTAAAGTTTGGTCTGTTATGCAGTCCATCCCAATAGAGTACTATAAGGGGAATGGAGGAGAATCTCCTGCAGACTTACTACCACAGGGATTGCATGTGTAGGCTTTGTCCCTCAGTCACTGCTGTCCCTTGCACTCAATCTGTAGAGGTTTCCCACCCTCCATAATCTCTCTGGCTCCCAGACTCCCATGCTATCTCACTGTGCCATGACAATGTTTTCTCTTGGTAGGATGTTTCATTTGGGAATTGGCTAGAATCTCTACTTCCCAATCTCACCAAAAGTAACTGAGGAGGATATGCCTCTAGTTTTCCATCTTGGATCTAACTGCTCATAAGCAGGGATATTGAGTTTTATCAAATGCTTTTTCTGCATCTACTGAGCTGATTATTTTTTTTTTTTTTTGTCATTCATTTGGTTCATATGATGGATCACATTTATTGATTTGCACGTATATATTAAACATCCTGTATCTCTGGTATAAATCTCATATAATCATGTTTATTATTTTTTAGAATTGCTGTTGAATTCAGTTTGCTATCATTTTTTGAGGGTTTTGTATCTGTGGTCATCAGGTAGACTGGCCTGCAGTTTTCTTTTTTGTGTGTGTCCTTATCTGGTTTTGTTATCATGGTAATGCTAGCCTTGGAAGAGTTCCTTCCTCTTCAACTTTTTGGACTACTTTGTGGAGGATTAGTGTTAGTTCTTCCTTACATACATGGTACAGTTCACCAGTGAATCCATCTGCTCGTGAGCTCTATTTGAAAGGTGAGGGGTTTTTTTATTACTGATTCAAAATCATTACTTACTATTGATCTCAGATTTTTCTCTTTCTTCTTGATTCAACCTTGGTAGGTTGTATGTATCCAGAAATTTATCCATTTGTTCTAGGTTTTTGAGGTTGTCAGTGTATAATTCATTAGTCTCTGATAATCTTTTGAATTTCTATTTTGTCAGATATAATAACTCCTTTTTCATTTCTGATTTTGTTCATTAACTTCTCTCTTCTTATGATTAGCCTAGCTAATAGTGGCCACCATTATACTGAATAACCATTACATAAAGGGTGCTGATGGACAGCAAGGCTAGATGAGCCTACTTGCCAATATGTGAAGATTGTTTATTGACTTCCAAGACCTGATGTCACAGATAATTTAATATACTGGACTCCATTGGACCAGTGAAGTACCCAGGACACTCTATGCAGTCAGTGAAGAATTGACTAGTTATAAATTTTGTGTTAGTAAAAGTACTTTGAAAATATAGACACCTTGAAAACAAGAGATAGTTTAACCTTGTAATCTATCAGGGGAAATCTGTTTAATGTATGTTATGCTGATTAATAACATTGATGATGTATGCTTCTGCTGTGAGTGTATAAAAATAACAAAGACATCAAGATAGCAGCACAGCTCCTTGAAGAGATGTCCTAGCTATTCTTAGTAATTGCTGGCTTTTTTGTAAAATAAAAGTGAAACTGTTGAGCTTTGATCCACTTCTTCACTTTTTGGCTTGTTGGCAGGTAGATGGACTCTTTGGTCTGATGAGATACCTAGTGGTTTATTTTATTCATATTTTCAAATAATTAATTTTTATTTTAATAATTTTTAAACTTTTGATTTTATTTCATTTTGTTCTGATTTTTATTCATTATTTCCGTCTACTAATATTGTTTTTTATTTTTTTTATTTCTTTGTGGTACACTTTAGATTATTTAATTGAAGTCTTTCTACTTTTTGATGTAGGCATTTATTGTTACAAATGTCTTTCTAGGTATTGCTTTTGCTTCATCCCACAAGTTTTGATATGTTATTTTTTCATTCTCTTTTGTTTCAAAAACTTATTATTTTGATCTTAATTTCTTCAATGCTCTAATGGTTGGTCAGGAGCATGTTGTTTAAATTCTATGTATTTGTATTGCTTTCAATGTCTCTCTTTGTAATACCTTATAATTTTAATTCAATGTTGTCTGAAATATACTCGATATGATTATGAATTGCACAATTTGTTGAGATTTATTTAAGGCCTAACATATGATCTATTGCAGAGAGTGTCCCATGTACTAAGGAGAAAAAAATGTGTATCCTGCAGTTGTTACATAAAATGTTATGTAAATATGGGGGGATGGAGCAAGATTGAAGACTATAGATATCTCCTTAGCAGTCACTCACAGTGTTAAAGGGGAGAGAGGACTCCAGCTACCTCTTGATGGCAGATCCTGCCCAGAAACATCACCCTAGGGACACAGTGAAACAGTGGGCTTCTCCAGGAGCCAATGAGGAGATCAGGAGCTGTAGAAGACCAATATAAAAGGTAAGTTTCTGGGTACAAGCCAACTGTCCTCCAGTGGTGAGGCCTGTCTGGCAGTCTTTCATTTTGGGATTAGGCTGTTTGCTGGAGTTTCCAGGGAAGAACTCAAGTGAGTGAGTGAACTCAATAGCATCCATACACCAGGATTGAATTACCAGGCAGGGTGGAACTTCCATGGGCTTGACTACTAGCAGGGTTCCTCCATTGTGGGAGGACCACCCTGAAGGAACAGATTGCACAATCCTAGTGCACAGCCATCTCTGGCATGCCAGCTGATCTCAGGCAACCAATAACTTTGGGGTGAGATGAAGGGCTCTTGCAGTCCCAGGAAAGTCGCCTTGTGGCACTGTTTGGAAGGTCAAAATGTGTCTCCTAAGACATCTGGTGAGAAGTTCAGGGTGTCAATCCTGAGAGGAATGAATGCTAAAAAAAATGACTTTGTCCTAATTGAAAACAAATCAAACAGGAAGACAGGAATATGTCTCCTCAGGAGATAGATATTGGCTTTGGCCCCCATCTTATGCAGCAAAATCAGTGTGTGTGTTTGGAATCTCCTAAACCCTGAACACAGCCTGTTGGCCAGACAATACATTGCAATATACATGTGTATATATGTATTTTGTCTTTTCTTTCTTCTTTTCCCAATTTTTATATTATTGTTGTTGTTGTTGTTGTTAGTTTTCTTTTCATTTTGTTTTGCTTGGTTTGGTTGCATTTTTACTTTTTCATTTTTGCTTTCTTCAATAGCAAGGACTTCATTTTTGCTATGGGTTTTCATTTCTTTTATTCTTCCTTTCTTTTTTAACACTCTCCTTTTGTCTCTCTTTTGCTATAGATTTTTTTGCTTTTCTCATTTTTCCCACATAAATTTCTCATACAACAACTAAGATGCTGGGTTTTTTTATCTCATATAATTTTATTTTTAATTTTATACACCTATTTTTATTTTTTTCTTTTTTTTCAGATCTGCTTTATTCTATATTATTTTGTACACTATTTATGGGACAGATCTATATGCTGAGGCCTGGGCTAGGGGTCAAGGAGGCCTTGAGTCCTTGGTCTAGGGTGTCTTCTAGTTTTAGCCTTTGGAGAGTTGATGTTGTTAGGACCCCACTGCAAAATACTACTTATTTTTTTCCTATATTGTGAAGAATCAAGGTCTTGTTTTTCCCAGCTTAGTAAGGAGCTTTGGACCTCGTAGGACCCACCCAGCCTGGCTCCTAGAGTCCCAGAATTATAGGTGTGAGCAAAGCACCCTGCCAAATGCTTTCATTTTTCCTGTCGCTTTTTCTCTTTCTGTCTCTCTTCTCTCTCCATTTTTTATGTATTTTTTTCTTTTCCATAAATCCCATAATTATTTGTCTTTTTCTTTCCTTTTTACCTTTTTGCTCTTTGTCCTAATTTTACTTTTGGTCCTATACCAAAAGGACATTTAAACAGCTAAGCACAGAGAAAAGGTAATTTAAAATGAAGGAGGAAGTGAGACAAAAAACTAGGGGTAGGAAGTGTACAAGAAGAAAAAACACATGAGGATGAACCAACAAAAATGGTATTGAAAAACGAAAAAAAAAAAAAAAACACAATAGAGAAACTCCCTCAAGAGATCATGAGGTAGCTACCACAGAGGATTCCACCTATGAAAAATAATGGAAATGACATAAATGAAATTTAACATAAGGATGGCAAGAACAATGAAGAGAAATGAAGGAAAAATGGAAAATAATCAAATGGATATCCAAAAACAGAAACAAGAAATGGATGAAAGATAAGAAGAATTTAGAAAGAGTATAATTGATGGAGTTAATCAGGGAACTTTAAGATACAGTAGGAAATATTACTAACAGATTAGACCATGGAGAAGAAAGAATCTCAGAGCTAGAAGCTAGCTCATAGCTCTTGAACTAACCCAGGCAGTTAAGAGGCAGGTAAGAAGAGAGAACCAGTAGCAAAGAGAACCTTGGTAGAGTGCCATGGCATCACAGCTCACAGCAACCTCCAGCTATTGGGCTTCAGCTAACCTCTTGCCTCAGCTGGAACTACAGGCACCCACCACAACACCTGGCTATTTTTTGTTGTAGTTTGGCCAGGGCCAGGTTCAATCACACCACCCTTGGTATATGGGGGGCCAGCATCCTACTCACTGAGTCACAGATGCCTCCCTGAATTATTGGTATTTCTGAAGGTGAAGAATAATGACCCAAATGAATGGAAACCATACTAGATGATATCATAAATAAAAACTCCCAAATATCACCAAAGATTTAGACACACTCCTTTAAGAGGGATATTGAATCCCAGATCATCTCAACACAAATATAGTATATCCAAGCCACATTGTAATTAACCCAGTCAAGGTAAAAATGCAAGAGTATATTCTACAAGCAGCCAGAAATAAGAATCATTTCACCTACATAGGCAGATCTATCAAGGTGATAGTGAGAAAGCCAAAGGAACTCCAATTTTCACTTTCTTTCCTCTTCCCCTTCAGTACCCCCTTTCAGCATGTAGGCCTTGCAGAAATGGCCTGTTAAACAAACATATCCTGCAGAGATAGGGGTATCCCAGAGTCACAACAGCCACTTGTAAAACTGCATTCCTATATTCAGTTCCCCTGGTAATTAACCAACCCCCACCCTGGAAATCTAACCTTGTAAAGATTCCACTTATCACCCTCCCCCCTCAACTGAAAAAGGTATAAAAAACCCATTCTTTTGTCATGAAGAGGCCGGGAATTTGGGACATGAATCCTTTGTCAGCTAGCCAATAAAGGACCCCATACCTAATTTGAACTTAATTTTCTGGTGTTTTCTCTATAATTCCACTCATGTTGGATACATTTGGAGGCCCCAGAAAGATCTCACCAGCCAGAGGGTCAGCCTCCCTGTGTGGTCCCCAGGAAAGGTCAAGAATCATAGGGGAGGCACACCCTGAGACGTTCAGGGGCCCTGTAATTTCCTGAACTCCTCTTGAGGGTTCTAGAGGAACTCCGATGGACTCCACCAAAATCTTGGGTCCAAAACTCCCTTCTAAGTTGTAAGTGTTCTTTTTTCTATCTAAGTGTAGTTTGTGTCCAGGAAGTAACGTTACATTCCCAAGAATGAGCCACAAAATAGTCACTGAGTCATCAATGCCACTGGGACACTGATGAGTACCCTGGTGAACCAGGTTACAAACAGGGAGGATGACCAGGCCCCAAGAAGGAGGCGTAGTGGCTCCTGTGGGCTTTCTGGTGCTAGGCAGGCCTCTCCCAGGTTCTTTGAAACACCGGGATGCCGGTGGGATCCCTCAGCCTCAAAGGTGCATTTGGTTTGTTCTTTGTTCGTGTGTTTGTTTGCCATCATTGTCAGCAGTGTGCGTGTAATTGTCTATCCTGATATAATTTCTATTCTTTTTGGTTGGGTTCACAGTAGGGGAAACTCAGTAAAGTAAACTCCTGACACCCCTCCAATGCATGTTAAAGAACTTCACTGCTGGTTTCACTGACGACTATGGAATCCGGTTTTCTAAGAACTGCCTCCAAGTCCTCTGGGAAGTTTAATGGCCCAACTTTAACATAGGGTGGCCTTCCACTGGCTCCCTTGGCCTGACTTTCATGACTGTGGTCCATTGAGTGGTCACTGGGAAGGCAGGTCACCTGGACCAGTTCCCTGACATTGACCAGTCGTTGATTATACATCATAACCCCACCACACCTCCGCTTTGCACATGTGCAGTGGGTACAACAAAGATGCACCTGGTAGCTGCTGACTGGCATGCAGGAACTGGCTCCTGCACTGGGAAAAGGCTAAGACATGGTAAAATAGATCTTAGATTCCCACTACTGGAGTGGAAGCAGGAGTCTAATCAACCCCTGGGTGTTAGATGGCTGGCAAAACTTGTGAGAGGTGTAGGAGAGAGTGTGGGTTTGGTGGGACCGAGACTAGACAGGAATGTAGGGTTCCCCACTTCCCATCACAGGGCATAGGGGATTATTGGTCTTCCTCCTATGGCCTAAGTAGCAGTTCAAATAAGAAATAGAGGTTGCCCAGGTTAAAAAATGAGTTAGAATTACGTGCGTAAAAGTGCTTGGAAATTGACTGAGACAGGTGATAATAGGCAAGGTATCACACCTCTCCACCTTTTCACAGAGGAAAAAACAACTGTAAGACTAGACCCTGTCTGTATCCCTGTAGGTAAAGTGTTTGTAGTTTAGTTGAGGGAAGGAGATGCCTCATTAAGAACTGTGCTGAAGCATGTTGGAAAGGGGCTTACAGGAGACTGCTGAAACCATGTCTCTGGGAAGATTGAGAACTTTAAACAAAAATAACATATGCCTTCTAATTCATGTAATTATGATATTCTTTAAGATAATGTTGTTTTTAAACCTAATATTAAAGTTAAATGTTTGGAGATTCTGGAACTGCCACCTCTGTAATATTTCTAAACTTATTGGATTTGACTGTGAGCTTGTATTCTTGATTTTAAACCTCTAAATTGTGTGAGACCTAAGAGCACACTCCCCTACTTAGGCCAGCAGCTGCAGGGCACAGTTTGGCTCACATGGCCCCTTTCTTCCCTGCTCTAACATTTCCCACTGGCTATTCTAAAAGAAACTGCATGTTCCATTTTTTCTGCCTTCTGTCTTGGACTCAGATCCCGTCCTTAGTGGCCATCTTTGCCATGTAGCCATGTAAAACTTAAGGGAAAAATGAAAGGACATCACAAAGAAGGCATATGTTCTGGTTTTGATACTGGAGTTTCCTTCATCAGTGAGTTCTTGGTCTCAGAGATTGAGAACTGAGCTGATGGGCCATAGTTCAATCGCAAAATGGAATTTTGTTAGATGGAAGGGATTGCAGAGAGAATGAAAAATGCCAGAGCTTCTGGCAGTGGGTAGGAGGCCCAAGTCAGAAGTCTCATGCATAGGTCCTTTGTCTAAAATTTATATTGTCCCTAAGAGAAATTTCGGCCAGGATTTGGTAGATGAAAAAAACACCTTTACAAATGGAATGAATGTTTTAACAAATAAATGAATGCAGTCCCTCCCCTGGGGCAAGGTTCTTTATTAGGTTTTTGTAGTAGGGAGGGGATTAGGGTGTGTGCTCCCTGTTCAGGCTGCTTTGTTCCTGGCTTTGCAAGAGTTCAAAGGGTGTGACCTACTGAGTGCAACCTGTTTATGCCTAAAAATGGGAGTCTGACTTTATGAGCTCATCTGAGCCTGAAATGTAGGGAGTGCCCTGTCCAGCTCCAAGTGGGAAAATCCTATATCAATGTTATATTCCATAAAATGTCTCTCATATGTAAAATGTAATAATTTGGTTGTTTAAATTGTTTGGGAAACTGAGTCTTTGTCAAAAACTAATACTCTTTTCTTTTAAACCTTCTAGTTATCAGTTTAGCCCAATAAATAATTAACTTCATAGTAAACTGTGATCCTATTTTGTGAAAAGTGAGTTTTTGAGAGTAAGAGAAATTAGACAGAAAGAAAAATGGCATTGTGTAAGAAAATAATCTTGTGTGGTAAACTTTGTCCTCAAACAGAATGATAATTTAAGAAAGGTAAAGACAGAGCAAAAATGAAAGAATGTTTATCATGTTTGTAGATTGTCTGTGAAGGTTAAATGAACCTCATAAAATAAAAATTTATCAAGGAATTTACATATAATCCAGTTAACTATATATTGCCTTTAAAATCTTTTGGCTTTTAATCTTGTTTGAGGAAATATTTTAAGCCTTTAATATTTGACAAAACTTCCAAAATCAAAACTCTAAATTTGGTCTTTTTGAATTATTAAGACCACTGAAAATCTGAGAAAGAGAAATTAGACTTCTTTAATTTATTAAAAATGTATAGGAAAATTATCAAATATGAAATGGCATTAAATTTTATGTAAATTACATTTATATGTGTATTATAATGTTATAAAATATTGGTCTGTCTTTGTGTATATTGTCAGTAATAATTTAAAATCATCTCATAAAGTGTTTTTTGTCACTGACTTATTCCAAAGTTTATCCTTCAAAAGGAATATTAGGAGAGGCTGATGAAATCTGTCAAATTAAAATTTCTAATGTAATTGAAAATTAAATACCTTCAGACTAAAAACAAACTTCTAGAACTTAAATTAGAAAGTTAACATGTCTCTGAGTATCACTAACTTAACTTCAAACAAAACAGAAATCAGTTACATGAAACTGGGCTGGTTTGTTATGGCTTTTTGTTTGAAATATTGCTCGTTCCTTGTGTTTTCTGTTTTCCAGAAGTCAAGAAAAAAAAATTCTGTCTCTTGAACTACTTGTAGCTTTTCAGAACTGTATGTACTTACAGGCTGAATTTGAAACATTTATTTTTTCTCTCTCCTTGATTTCTCCAGAATTTGAAAGCCATTTGTAAGTATTCTTAATTCCTGACAATATAGTTATTTGCATAAGTTCAATAAGAATCTGTTTTGTTCTTTAGGACATGATGTAGGCACTGATTATTTTACCAAGGCTTTGGGTGGAATAACATTTTTAAAGGTGTCCAGACTGCCATGAGGAATTAAGGTCAACTTTACAAGACCAATAAAAAAGGCATTTGGAAAAAATGGCCTTCTACCCATCAATAATGTTTCCTGATCTGTGGTAAGTAATGAAATTCACTTTCTGATGGGTCTGGGAATTGAAACATGCTTGGGGACCTCAAGAGAAGAGGAATTTACCCAATGCATGTAGATATCTAATGGCACTTATGAAACCTGGGTTTGTGAAAGACTTTCAAGTCTAACTTGAGATTCCTTACAAAAGGTTTCAGAAAAGCCAATTTAAAAGAGAAGAAAAGCCTAGATTGCTAATAATTATTCTTGCTTCACTTTATGCAAATAATCAGACCCATTATACTGAAAGTACAGTTTATTTTGACAATTGAGATAGTTTTGCTATAATTTCTTTTTAGTAAAGAGAGAGATTAGAGAGAGAGAAATGGTTCAAAAGGGGGAAAAAAAACTGTGGTGCATGTGTATTAAATTCCAGCCTTGTCTGCAATGTCAGCTCATAAAATGAGATATAGCTGTTTTACTAAACTGACCTATTAAATGGAACTAAGAAACTGGCCAAAGAATATGGAATTATATACAGTAGTTATATTTACTCTGAAGATTTAAATTTCAACAAAGACCACCCTGTTGGCTACACTAGAATTTATACAGTATTAAAACCTTGTATTAAACAGTATTAAAACCTACAGTATTAGAACCCAACCTTGACTTAGTATCTATCAGTGTAAGGGAGACAGAAAATCACAAACATATCCGCTGTGTCTATATGGATACCTCAAGAAACATTGGAACCTGAATGAGAATTTCCCAGTAAACAGTGTGATTGTGATATGGCCTCATAAGTGGCCCTATACTCAACTGATGTTCAGGAATATTCACTTGAATTGTCCAGAACTTTTGACCAGTTCTGTAGGGACTCTTAAAAATAGGTATAATCTTAAGAACTGTACTATGTTTGTAAACAAGAATAGTAATGTTCTCACTGTATAAACCTTAGCCTCGAAATCCAGAACTAGTAGATGTTTGTAGGTAACTGCTAAATGGTTTCATGCTCTTAAACTGAACCCAACCTTGACTTAGTATCTATCAGTATAAGGGAGACAGAAATTCACAAACATATGCAAGGTGGCTGAGGTCATGCAGAAGCCAGATGAAAGACCTGTGAATTTCTGTGAAAGACTGTATGAAACATACAGACTGCCAAACTATAGTATGAAGTTACTAAGGAGGGAGAGAATAGGCCAATTGAGTAGAAATCTGGCCAACCAAAGCCTTCAAGAGGCTAAAAGAAAAACTGTGGGTGGTCCTGGTGCAAGTCTTCTCTTACCTGGCCATGCCCTTTTGAACTTTATGTATCAGGAAAAGAAATAGAACAGTGGGCAAGTTCTCACTCTGTATGTAGCACCCTGAACAGGACCAGTTATTTATCTTTCTTAGCAACTTGACAGGGTCTCAAAAGGTTGGCCTTCACACACTTGTAGTCACTTCCATGCTGGAGCAAGAAGCTGATATGTTGTCTTTGGTACAAAACTTAAGAGTCTGTGTACCATACACAGTGGTCACTCTTATGAACGGAACACTGAGGAGTATCATTCGTTGCCCTACTCATGCCTCACCAAATATCAAAGCTTACTGTGTAAAAATCTCAGGTTGGTTATAGAGATTGTATGCATGAGGCCATGGACTTAAGACAGAGGCAAAAGAAAATTAAGAGGCTTCTGGGGAGGTACTTTTACATTCCCCTATTGGCCACTCTTGCTAAGAAAGCCAGCCAGAATTGTGTAGCATGCAAGCAACAAAATGCTAGACAGGAGAGCTGTGCCTGTGGCTCAAAGGAATAGGGCACTGGCCCAATTTACGGGAGGTGGTGGGTTCAAACCTAGCCCTGGCAAAAAACAGAAAAAAAAAAAAAAAAAAAAAAGAAATGCTAGACAGGGTCTATCCTTGCCACCTGAAATTCAGTCCTATGAGGAAGTCCCTTTTAAAGATGTGCAAATGGACTGTGCTGAGTTGTCTAGATATAAAGGAAACTGGTGCTTACTAGTTCTGGTCTGCACATACTTGAAATAGGTGGAAGCCTTCCCCACCAGGATGAACACAGCTCCTAAAGTAGTAAAAGTATTGCCCATAAACATCATCCCATGATTTAGGTTGCCAACCTGATTTAAATTTGACAATGGGCTGACCTTCATAAGAGAAATAGTGCAAATTATAGCTAAAGTTTTGGATATCACCTGAAAACTATATGTAACATATAAGCCTAAAACCTTGGGCAGGGTAGAGTGCATGAACAGGGCCATACGAGCAGCAATATATAAACTCTGGCAGGAAACAAAGCTTAATTGAATATAGGCCTGGCCACTGGTGTTGTTCAAAGAGACCTCCATCAGTCCTCAGCAATTTAAGAGGGACTCCTAAAAGAATGAAAAGAAACTGAATTAAACAGACAGAAGCCCTAGGAAAAGTAACAAAGAAGATCTCCACTTGGGTAATTAATTGTGTTCTGTTTGGTCTTTTGTGCCTGTTCATCCTTCTATCTGGAGGATCAAGGGAATCAAGTCTAGGTCAGGGATCAGAACCCAGTCCCCCTCAAACTGAGGCAGAAAGGACTTTACATCATTATCCTGACCATGAGCATGGCAGCAAAAGTGGAGAGGATCCTTGCCTGGATTCCTCACAGCTGGCTGAAGAGAGCTTCACTGTCCAATGGGAAGCAAAAGTAACTTTGAAGATGGTCAACATGCCCTGCTCCAGCCACATACTGGGAGCTGGCTGGTCGAAGCAAGGTTGGAACCTGAGGAAACTCCTCACAGGACTTCTCTTAATTGGAGTTTGGACTTTGGGAAAAGGGAAGGAGGATGTGATCTGTGTACCCACACCCCTGAGATAGAACAAAGGGTAACTCCTTTATAACTTCTCTAAATGCAAAGATACTCAGAAGGGAGCTTGGGCTCATAATCAGTTACAGTACTGTAAAAAGTCAAAACCCATATGCATATTATCCCCCCCACCATGGTACAATTAAGACCTGAATAGAAAACCCAAGAGAAAACACAGTCCCTGAAATCTAAACACTGGTTCAGACCAGGAAAAAAAAAAAAAAAAAACAGCCAGGTGACTCTGAATTTTAGTATCTGCAGCACCATACAAAGGCACTGCTGCAGAAGGAGCAAAAAATTTCCCAGTCTTGGTTCCAAAACTTATTTGATAGAAACCCCTGGGTAACTACTCTAGTCATCAGCCTAAGCGGACCAGTTAATTTCCTTCTGTTAGGACTCCTCATAGGAGCATATATCCTCAAATAAATAATAACTTTCATTAAACAGCAAATACCCTCAGTAAAACTCATAATAATAAGAACTCAGTATAACCAAATTCCTATATGAGATTGAGAGCGGATATCCGAGAAGGGTGAGGTGTAGGAGAACAGGTCTTCTCAAGGAAACCACAAGGATACACTTGCAGGGTCCTCTCCATGGTGACTCAGCCCTTAGGAATTTATAAACTTAACTTCCTGGAACTTGGAAGTTTTCAAGTTCTGTGAAATACTGTAGTTAGATGGGGGCTGGAATAGCATCTCCCGCTTGATTCAAACTGGCCAATGAGAAGGGTACCTATGGGGTGGAACTTTTTGACTGTTGATAAAAAGGGAAAGATCAAGCCAGACGGGGAGCATGGCCATTTGGAATTCTTCTATGCCGTAAGCTCCCACTGGTGAATAAAGCCCCTCCTCTCATAAACGTGGTGTTTGGGTGCTATTTCTCTCCGTTGGGCCTTGTCTTCCTGCAACAAGATGAGTCAATGATATGACCTGAAAAAAACAGTGGGGAATGAGAAGGCCAAAGGAACCCAAATTTTCACTTTCTTTCCTCCTCCTCTTCAGCATGCCCTTCAGTATATAGGCCTTGCAGAAATGGGAGACCAGGATTAGCCCAGAGTCACACCAGACCCTTGTAAAACCGCATTCCTATCCTCAGTTCCCCTGATAACTAACCCCCAACCTTGTAAATCTAACAATGCTAAGATTCCACCTATCATCCTCCCCCTTCAACTGAAAAAGGTATAAAAACTCTTTTCTTTTGTCATGCAGAGGCCGAGAATTTGGGATATAAATCCCTCTTGTTCAGCTAGCCAATAAAAGACCCATACCTAATTTGAACTCAGTGTGCTGACATTTTCTCTATAATTCCACTTGCATTGGGTACAACAATAGCAGACTTTTCAGCTGAAACTTTTCAAGCCAGAAGAATGTTCATCTACCTTAAGTCTCCTTAAACAAAACAATTTTCAGTCCAGGATTCTGTATCCTGCTAAACTAAGCTTCAAATTTGATGGAGCAATCAAATCATTTACTGACATGCAAACATGTGAGGAAATTCATCACAAAAAGACCAGTTCTACAAGAAATATTTAGACCTATTGTCAACACTGATCATCACAATGGACTACCAGCAAAATAAACCCCCAGAAACCAAAGGACCAAACTTAGGTTCCACAATGGTGCAAAGGATAAATCTAAGGAAAAATCCTTCATAAAACAATGATGATAACTCCATTGTACGTATCTGTTCTCTCAATAAATATAAATAGCTTGAATCCCCCAGTGAAGAGGCATAGGTTGGCTGATTAAATTAAAAAGCACAAGCCATCTATATGTTGTCTCCAGGAAATATGCTTAACCTTGGGGAACAAAACAAAACTCAGGGTGAAGGGTTGCAAAAATACTGTTACAGGCAAATGGACATCAGAAGAAAGAAGGGAACGTGATCTTAGTTTCAGATACCAGTGGATTTAAAGCAACTAAATTTAAGAATGACAAAGATGGTTACTTCATGCTGGTCAAGGGAATAACTCACCAAGAGTACATTTCCATTCTAAATATATATATGTACCCAATGTAAATGCTCCCAGATTTATGAAACAGAACCTTAATTGGTCTGAGCAATATTATATTCTATAACACCATCATGGATGGGAAATTTAACACCCCTCAGACAGAAATCGACTAAATAAGTATACAAGGGACTTAATGTGAACCTTATACAATTGGGCTTCATACATGTTACAGAACACACCATCCCAAATCTAAGACACATACATTCCTCTCATAACCCATAGAACATACTCCAAAATAGAAAATATATTAGGGCATTAATCAAACCTCAACAAAAATTTAAAAAACTGAAATTATACCTTGTATCTTCTCTAACCACAAGGCAATAAAGGTGAAACTCAACTTCAACAAAAATTTTTATTCCTACACAAAGGCATCAAAACTAATCAACCTTATGCTAAATAAAAGTTGGGCCAAGGAAGAGATAAAGGAGGAAATTATTAAATTCCTCAAACGTGACAAGGAAGCCACAAGCTAACAAAACATATGAAATATTAAAAAAGAATTCCTGAGACGAAAATTTATTGCATTAGATGCATGCATCCAAAAAACAGGAAGGGAATATATCAGCAACCTAGTGAATTATCTGAAGGAAATAGAAAATGAAAAATAATCCAATCCCAAAACCATAAGAAAAAAAAGTAACCAAAATTAAATCTGGAATAAATGAAATTGAAAACAAAAGAATCATTCAGAAAATTAATGAGACAAGGAGTTTTTTTTTTTGTTGTTGTTGTAGAGACAGAGTCTCACTTTATTGCCCTTGGTGGAGAGCCATGGTGTCACACAGCTCACAGCAACCTCCAACTCCTGGGTTTAGGCGATTCTCTTGTCTCAGCCTCC
>CAUYRH010144694.1:0-25395 GCA_963574655.1 Perodicticus potto
TGGCCAGGGGTTGGCTGGCAACTGTAGTCCCAGCTACTTGGGAGGCAGAGGCAGGAGACTTGCTTGAGCCCAGGAATTGGAGGTTGCTGTGAGCTGTGATGCCACAGCACTCTATCCAGGGTGACAGCTTGAGGCTCTGTCTCAAAAAAAAAAAAAGTTTAATTTCTTTTCAATCAGAAAATAGGGATTCAAAATGCAGAGTAAGTATTATATGTCTATATCCTAACAAGGAAAAAAAACTGATAGAGAAACTAAAGTGGGTCTGGGAGCAAATCTTAACAATGGTGCAAGGATTTTAAAAGGATTAAGAGTATAAATGTCTTAACACAATAATTAAGTGAGGTGAAGGCTATTAAGTGAGGTTTGGTGTAAGCATTCCAAATTGTATATAAAATCAGCACATTGTACCCCATAAATGCATTAATATACATGGTTATGATTTTAAAAATTAAGAGAAAAAAGAAAAATTAAAAAAAAACTATAATAGAAATGTGAAGAAATGTTTCTATAAGCCAACCAGAAGAAGCTTAAAGAAGCCATGGAAAAGACCACTTTAAGGTCAAAGGAAAGTAACATTCTCTAGTGTCCCACTCTTGGTTTCAAAATTCTGTCTTTTTTGTAGACAACTGAAAAGATTCCTATCAAAACAATTCCATTCCCTTTCCCTTCTTTGTCTTTGCCTCCATTTACCGGACACTGAAAGCTGAGGCAGTGCTCAGCCTCAGCCAAAAAATAAAATTAAATAAAGAAAATTTAAAAAAAATTAAAATAAGAGCTCTTTTATGAAGGCCAGTACAAAGAGCGGGTGAAGGGACAGTAATACAGCTTTTAATTCAAATAAGTCTTTTTGGGTGAGGACTTTTTTCCCCTGAATATCAAGTATAGGTTGAACATGGGCAGCAGCACAGTCTGTAGTGAAAGAATATATGGATTCCCAGTCAGAGTGGGGAGGAAGCCTTAAAACAAGCCCTGGAGGGCCCCCCCCTTATTGTTTCTCCCTACCCAGCTACTGGTGCTAGAAACCATCAAACACTGAGCTTCTCGGAGAACTCTGAGTCTTCTCTGAGTCTTCTCTGACCTCTGCAGGGTTCCTGCAGCCCCCAGCAACCCACGAGGGATCATTCTGCCCATACTTCGATCCTCCAAGCTGAAGACTTCCTTCCTTCTCCCTGTTCTGCAACCACTGATTCCCAGAGGAAACCAGTTCCCTCCTGGACTGGAGTCCTAGTCCTGAACCAGGTGATTTGCTAGCTGTCCTCTGGTATTGGAACATGCCAGGCAGTGCTCCAACCTTCATATACTTGGAACCACCAGCCTGGGAAGTACCCTCACTGCATTGAGAGCCCCATTACAATATTTTCCATTCCAGATTGACTCCCTAAAGATACTGAGACTAGTCTGCACTGGAACCAGTATGTCATGTACCATTGATATTGTGACTTGTTCACTTGCAGATCACTGAGGTTCTAGCAACTTTTCCAATCTTAAGCTTGTCACTGCCAATCTAAGACTAGCCTATAAGCAACCACGTGAATGCCTGTAGAGCCTTATAAACCAAAGTAAGATCTTGTATTTTACTCTAAATATGAAAGGGAAGTATTATGAATGTAAAGGACATGATTTCATGTGCCTTTTAAAAATGCAACTCTGACAACAATATGAAGAATGTATCTTGAAGTGGAAGAGATGATACTAGATAAAAGTTGGAGATCACCTAGTAGATAAGGATTCTGTCAGTATTCACATGGTAGGTCAGGTGAAATGGTGATGACTTGAACTGGAGTGGTAGCAGTGGAGACAGACAGAAATAAGAGGATTAGAGATACATTTCATATGTTTCCAAGGCAGAGTTGATGAGCATACAAGAAAAAAATTGATGCGTGCTACCCTTGTTTATATCAAGAGCACATTGGTTTAGACTATAATACACAAGGGGGATTTCACTGGGGTATAAAGTAAGAATTTCATGTTAATTTAGTGCTAACTAGCACTGACATAGCTAATTCATATGTATATATTGGAATTTTTCGGGGAGGGGGTTCCTTTAGAAGAGAATAAGTATACAAGTGCCTAGAGTAACATAAAAGACGTTAATTTCAACAATAATTTCTTGCTGAGAGGTGACAACACTTTGCTCTAAAAACTATTCTGCCCCTAAATAAGTTTCCCAGTTTGAATGATAAGTACAAAAATAGAAAACCAATATATCAGCCAATGCTGTGACTTTTCAGTGGGATTTTGCAATGGAATTAAGAACATTTTAGAAAGTTTTGAAGGTACCTACCAATGATTGTTCCAAAAAAAAATCCTGAATGTCTACTATGAACCCATTTTAAAAATTCCACATGGTAATATAAGCTTTTGCAAAATTTTCTTCCCCCACAACTATGGAAAAAGACCTTTAATAAAATAAGCTAAATAGACTGAATGCATTATATTCGATGACAGTATTTTCAATGTCATACTCAATTTCTCAGCACATAGCATGTATTAATGTTGCATGTACATGGCCCAGCCAAGGTAGAGATCAGTTTCTTTGCCATTCCTTACATACAGAGAAGTCATTCTTACTGTTTATTGAATTCTTCCCAAAATTGTCCTTTGGGCTATTTCCCGTCCCCCTTTTCAGTTTAAATTATAAGCTAATCCTACGTCCTTTAAAATGCTTTGTGTAATTTTATCCACTTGGAAAGGTAAGCCTAATGGTAGCAAACTTTGCAATAATCCTTAAGTAAGTAGTATATATGCTGTATACGTGTATTAGATATAGATAACCCAATACAACCTCGAAGGGGCATGGGCTGTTGACTTGGGTCATCAACATTTGATAAAGTTCCCCTAGACATATAGTCAAGTGTGTAGACATGTACAAGGTCAGACAATTAGGTTCACAAATTCATCCTGGAGAAAGTGCTACATACCTCATTGTTGACTATTACTGTGGTCACCAGATGGCCCAGGAGAGTACTTCAAAGGTGACTATAGTTATATTCAGCAATGAAGTATGTAGCATTTTTTTCTAGAATGAGTTTGTGAACTTAATTGTCAGACAGTGTGTGACAACAGCTCTGATGGCCATTCCAGAAAAAGAGTTCCCAAATTGCTTTGAAGGGTGGAGTAGGCGCTAGCTTTGATGCATAGCTTCCCACGGGGAGTACCTCAAAGGTGACTGTATTTAGCAATGAGGTTGTAGCACGGTCTTATGATGAGTTTGTGAACTTAAATGTCTGATCCATAGTAATCAAAGTCTTAAAGTGTTAAGGTAATTACATATATAGAATGAATACTTGTCATCAAATGGAATTACCAAGGAAGACTGTAAATTAGTACAAACTGTATGACATATGGACTTTCTGAAATCTTATAATAACAGCAAAAATTCTATGATCACAATCTATATATCATGATTCAAATTGACTACATTCCTTAGTAGAAAACCATTAGGCTTCACTATTATCTGTTTTGTGTGGCTTTTGCTTATTCTAATAGTCTATTGTTCTATGACCTTGTACCACGGGTTTGGAAGAAATATACAAGAAATCCAAGAAACACCACTCTTCCCCTCACACAACAAAAAATTAGATCAAAATTTCCAAATCTGCAGTTTGAGACAAAAGTCACAATTGTATAGTATAAGCAATAATGTCTTCACTAGACTGTAGATTCCACTTGTGAAATTTATCTCTGAACACTTACGGATGATTTCAAGATGTTTTTTAAAAATTCCTTCAATAATCCCACCAGAGTAACAAATTATCAGATGTCTTGGTCCTGGATATAGCAAGAGCAGTGACAAGTACGAATGTTATATGGGTTTGTACCCAAGAGACCCTCAGAAGCTAAGCATTCTTGAGCTTTAGATCTTCCATCATACTTGCTTCAAGACAAAATGAAAGTGGTCTATCATCATATGAATTCCAGAATTGAAGCTTTAAAAAAAAAAAACCTCTCCAGTGGGCTGCAAAAAAGTAATTTCAAATACAGGATCTATTCAATTTCCAGGCTGGAAGCAGCATTCAATTGCTTTTATAGAGTCTGAGAAGGGATTTACAGTATCAGCCACTTCCCAACTTGTTCCTAAAAAAGTTCTCTTCTGGTTACTAAAGTAAGCAAGGGTGACAAGGCCTCTGCCAGGATCACTTAATGGAGCCAGATACTCCAAACTAAAAATCCAATTTATAATAGCATCAACTCTGTGAACTCAAATAATCAAAACTCTCTTCAGTGGACCATAATACCTGGCGTATGTAATGCCTGCAGTCTGTCTAGAGGCAGCAAGCAGCTCGGCCCCTTCAGCTTTATCTATCTGGTACAATAGAGCTGTTTTGAGGTAGATATCGAGCAAATTGATTTTTTTTCTTTCATATTCTTCTCCCAATTACCTAACTTTACAGATAATGAATGCAAAATTTCTGTCCTTGAAATGCCTTTTTACATATTTACTTCAGCAAATTTTCAAATTACAATGTGATATGAATTCTAAAATGACTTGGCGGAGATCTGGGACGAGGACTTTGGTGTCATCAGAGATAAACAAGCCTATTTAGGGGCTGGGCAGGGAAGGGGATTAGACTGGTGTCAGGAGTCCCAGTATATTAGCAGTGCCTCCGCTCCCTTACTGCATAACTCTGTAAAATCCTCTATCCTCTCTATGCCTCCATTGCCTCAGCTATAAAACGGGAATAACCACACCTCCTTAGCCCACCTCACCGGATTATTGGATTACTGAAATGCAATAATCTTTTTTGCAAATTATAACTACAATGCATGTTAAATGCATGATTGATCAATTATAAAATTGGGATTTTTTATCATTATTTGGGGTTCATTGAGGGTACAAAGAAGTAGGTTATAGTGATTGAGTTTGTTAGATAAAGTCCCTCTTATAATTGTGTCCCACCCCCAAGAGATGTGCCATACACTGTGACCCCCATCTCCCTCCCTCCTCCCCTCTCCCCGCTACCTCATTCCCCTACCCCCACCCTGTATTAGCTCATCTACTGCCTTCATATTAGAATTGAGTACATTGGATTTTGCTTCCCCATTCTTATGGCCTAACTCCAGTGAGAATAGCCCTTATCACAAAGTCTCAAAGCTGCATGTACTGGCATGGATATTGAGAAAAGGGAACACTTTTACATTGCTGATGGGACTGCAAACTAAAACAACCTTTTTGGAAGGAAGTTTGGAGAATCCTCAAGGAACTCATATTAGACCTCCCATTTGATCCTTCAATCCCATTACTAGGCATATGCCTAGAAGAAAAAATATCCTCTTATCATAAAGACATTTGCACTGGACTGTTTATAGCAGCTCAATTTACAATTGCCAAAATGTGGAAACAACCTAAATGCCCACCAACCCAGGAATGGATTACCAAGCTGTGATATATGTACATCATGGAATACTATTCAGTCATTAAAAAGATGAAGACTTTACATCTTTTATATTAACCTGGATGAAGGTGGAACATTCTTCTTAGTAAAATTGGGATATTTCTAACAAAGTGGAATAGACAAAACTCTCCAGTACTGGAATTGGAAATGAAATATGTCTCTTTAACCTTTAGAGATGGAAAAATAAAAAATCAAAAATTCAGAGAGGTGTGTTTGGTAATAAAGCAAATAGCAGAGCTCTCACTAGGTGCCAGGCTTTGGCTTATTCACTCACATTTTATGTAATCCTCACAGGAACTTCATGAGAGAGAAACTCCTTCATTTTACAGAGGAGATGACAAAAGCTTAGCAAGTTAAATACTTTTGCTCATGGTTGCTTGTCCAGCAGGTAGCTGAGTCAGCATTCAAACCCCAGGCCACCTAACCATGGAATCCATGCCCTTAGCCACTGTGCTAACCACTCCTACTGAGCCGCCAATCATAACCTACCATGTTTTGCCATGTATAATGCACTCCTGTGTATAATGTACACCCACATTTTTTCCCCAAACTTTCAGGAAAACACCCCTCAAGAAAGTGACCAGTTCTTGGCCGGAGAGATACCTCTGGAGAGGGCTCATGCTCCCTGGGTAAGTGTGCAGTTGCACCGCCTTCTCCCAGCCACCCGAAGGGTGGCCCTTCTCTCTCTCTCTCTCTCGGGAGCCCTTCCCTCCCTGCCATATTAGGGCTGCTGGACAAAATGGCCACATGCTTAGCTGGCAGGGTGGGAGCTTCTGAGGATGACCAGCCCCTGGGCAGCTACATGGTTCCCTGGGGGCCGTGAGAGGATCTCAGTCCCCTCTGCATTGCCAGGCCTCAGCCCTGGCCCTACACAACCATAGCCTGCTTTGCCAGCCTCAATACTGCCCCCTCCCTTAATTGCCACACTTGGTAGAGGCCACTGGAGCCTCCTCTCACCAGATTCCAAATCCTCCAAGACTGGAACCTCCTGTGCCTGGCAGGCCCAGGTGAGAGGGCAGGGTGGCCTTAGAAGGCCCATTTGGGCTCACCTACTACAGAACTATACTAGACATTACTCATGTATAATATGCACTTTTATTTTTCCCTCAAACATTGGGGCAAAATTGTGCCCATCATACATGGCAAAATACAGTAATTCTTTCCAGGCCAGCCTCCACACTTCACTCATCATTCAACCTCAGCTCAATAGTTGTCTCCAGCTCTGCACTTTCCCGCATGTTCTTCCTTCTTGAATAGTTTCTGCTGCTTCACTAAACCCCTTGCATCCAGGAAGGCTCATCAGAAGCCTTCCCTTTGGCACTTGTCTTTCTAACAACATTTCATTACTGCTGATAACTGGTCGACCTGATTGGTTAATTACATCTTAGATGTCTCCTCTTGCTTGGGTTGTTCATGAAGACACAGATCATGAAATGTATGTCCGCTCTCTCTCCTCCTCGCTCCACCAATAGCTAAGATTGTGCTTGGTTAACAAAAAAACATCTTGAAGAACTTCATGGAGACATGAAGAAAACTGATTTGTCCTGCTCAAGTCAAGGCTGGCTTTTGGATTCTTGGTATTGCCCCAAGGCAAATATCACACGCAAGGATGTGCTGTGTGCTGGTGATATTGACAGGGCCCCTTCCACTAGTATCCTGTTCAGTTTATCAGGAAAGACAGACAAATAAGCAATTGTATTAGACCAGCGGTTCTCAACCTATGGGTCGCAACCCACAGGAACTTTATTAAAGGGCCGTGGCATTAGGAAGGTTGAGAACCGCTGTGTTAGACTAAGGGAAGTGCAGGTTACTACAGAGGCACAAACTAACAGCAGGCCCCCCAATACATGGGGCCACAGAGAGAAGATGTTTGCAGACTTTGGTACTTAGACTGAAATTTCAGGCACAATGTTATGATAATAACAATCAATTATTAAAATCGTCTTGACTTCTGGATGCATTAGATGTATCACCTCATTCAATCCTCTCAATAACTCTTTGAAGCAGATGCTATCATTTTCCCTATTTTACTAAAAAGAAAACAAAGACTGAAGTAGAATTAATTTGCCCAAGGTTACTAGTAAGTGGTAGAGGTCAGACTTAAACCCAGGCAGACTGGCTTCCAGAGACCACACCCTTAACAATATGCTATCCTACCTCGCAAGTAAATTAGCCACTGAAGAGAGAGAAAAGGAATGGTCCAGGGAGATGGCTCAGTATACACCAAGGTTTGGAGAAGAATTCAAGCAGGACATGTTGAGAAGCTAAAGGAATTTTAAATAGGGCTACAGCCATTCCAGGTAAGTCATTGGTTACCCTGAGGTGGCCATTGAAGCATTCCTCAATTAGCTTACAAGATAGCAACTGAGCCCTACAGCTGACCATCTACAGCTGACCATCTACAGCTGACCTCCCTGAAGGGAGCTGTGGTTGTGCAGCACAGACCTTCGGTGTACTGATACCCCTGGGGACTGTGCCTTACTGGCCAGGGGGCTGGTAGAGTTGGCTTCCTTGTGCATTAATGGGCAGATCTCTGATTCTGCCTTTAACATCAGTTAGTCTCAATGTCACAGAATCAGAAAATCCTGGAACATCCTCTGATTCTAGATGAGAAAAATACCTAGAATTCCTTGGCTTCCAGAAATTTTTTCAATACTATCAGACACCAAAGAAGATTACACAACTCCCTTAGCCTCTCATTTTAATATCAAATTATGCTTTCCATAAAGACAGTCTTACTCAGGTCTGATTATTCCTTTCATGCAAAAAATTTATCCTAAACTCCTAGCTCCTTTTTCACGAGTGGTGGAAGAACAGGTCATCTATGACATTTGCCTATGACATGCTTGGAGCCTGGGGTCACCTACCACCTCCTGGCTCTACCACTTGTAAGCGCTACGATATTAGGTAGATTATTCAACTTTTAAGTGATTCCCATTCTTACCTGCAAAATGAGAACAATAATAGAGCTTAAACATGAATTTATTTTCAGGATTCAATATAGATTTAAGGCTTAGCATAGTGCCCAGCTCTCCATAAATGCTTATAAATTTTAATTTAAAAAGGAAAAGCAAGAAGGTTTATTCTATTTTCATCTTGGAATGATTTGTATATAACTTAAGGACTAACACATAAAGCTTGAGTCAACTTTTCCAGATAGAATAAAAAAGATTAAATGCCCCAAAATAGAAATTTATACCGTCTACCTTCTTATTCCCTACCAATATGAAGAAGAATCTACTTGTATTTATTTTTTTTTTTTTGGTGTAACTTTTTAATACTGGGTGAAAATCAAGTTATAAAATAATACTTACAGCAGGATAATATTTTTGAAATGTAAAACATGCAATAAAATACAACCAGAAGGTGTAAACGTCTAAAGAACATAGGGATAAAATAAACAAACACCAGATTTAATCTAGTGGGGAGAGGCATGTGATTCGAGAGGGGTGTTTCAAGTGTATCTGAAAGAACATCTGCTTTTAAGGGGCATTTATATATTAGTTATAAAAGTGTGAAATAAATCTGTGAAGGCCAAGAAAAAAGAAAGAGACAGGATACATCCTACCCTGCCATGATGACAAGGCACATTACCTGGACAAAAATTTTGGAAATCTCTGAAAAGAATAGCCAGAGATGTTTCCATCTATTTTGGGAAGGACAGAGTCTTCCTTTATCCTCCACTAAAAGACCCACATCCTTTTGTCTGCTGAATATCTGCCAGTTTGCACAAGGTAAGTTCTGAGAGCGGGGAGGAGGTCACGGCAGGAAGTGGGATGGGAAGGGGCGTGGCAGGAGGTTGCGAGGTGAAGGCAGGTATCAATGAGGAAGGCAAGATCGAACTGCCCAGGGTCTCCACTGTTTCACGGAAAAAGCCCCAAAGAGCATTCATTAAAAACATCATCCTCACACATGAACACTCCCAACTCCTGCAGATTAAACTTACAAGGAATTGAACCCCAAACAGTGACCCTCTGATTTTTATCAACAGTAGAGACATGAAGAAAATGATTAAAAGCCCTGGTGGACAGGGCTGTCCCTGAAAGTCATTTTCATGTGTAAAGGAATACAGAGCTTATGCTTGGGGCTATGTGTTCTTTCTCTACCTCTTTGGGTGTGGTATATAGGTCGTGTGTGTGTGTGTGTGTGTGTGTGTGTGTGTGTGTGTGTGTTTCCCCTCCTTCAATCTATAGCTTACACTTAGCATAATAATCCTGCATACCTCTCTCATTTTTCAGTTAATCACTACTGTTTTAAAGCAACAAACAGAGGCTATTTGTAATAGTATTTCCTTTAATCGCATATTTTTCAAACACGAGACGATTAAAGTAGCTGTCCCAGAAAACAGTCATTCAGTTCTCCCCTTCACTCTGAATGGGGCTCCCTCACCAAGCTCAATAGCATCTCTTGGCTGCCTGAGAAAAAGCTCTAGAGGACAAAAAAAAGAGAGAGAGAAGAAACCTATTTTCCAGATCAAAGTAATCCCTGCTCCATTGCCATGGCTCCAGACGTCTCTTTTTTCTTTTCATTGACCAGACAAGGTTCTTCTCAGCTCCCTGTTTCATTTTTTTTTACTTGAATCTGTTTTCTCGTTGAGAAAAGCAGTCATTAAAGTATTAGTTTAGGTTGATTGATTCTTGAGCAACAGTAAAGGCTTTTTTATCTTTGACATTATCTCAAAACAATTGCCTGATTATTATACACTATGGAAATAATAATTCAAGGCAGCAGGCTTTCCTTTTGAAACTCATGCAGGGTGCCAGGTACAGGGCTATGCACCTGACCAAAGGGTCTTCTTGCAGGCTCTTTCAGGGCCCGAGTGTCTGGCCACACCTCTGTGTGGGCCTTCAGCTCCCTGCCCTGGCCATGGAGCACCCCCTCCCATGGACATGAATTCTTCCCAAGTGGTTGAGGCTACTGGGGCTTCTGTTTATTCCATTTATACCAGCCAGTGGCGCATTCAGCAGAAAGAATGGAGGGGAGGAGAGATGGCTTTGATGTTTCCAGGGGCAGGAAATCACTTGGATGTTCTTCCAGGGCCACTTGGCAGCAGGTAAAGGGTGTGACAGCTGGTGGGAAGGTCGGCGGCTGGGATGTGAGCGCTCAACCATGGCAGGGAACTGCTCTGGCCTTACAGACCGAGCAGTTTTCTTCCTATAGTTGGGCGAGGGGTAGGGAGGAGGGAGGAAGATCAGACAGCCTGGCACATACCACCTGGGGTAAAGAGAATTCAAAAACTATCAAATAACATGCTGGAAGCTTTCATTACTTTTTAAAACCAATTGAACCAAGACTTTGGGGCCAATCAAATAATAATGTGTGACTGTCAGTACCCAAGAAGTGGTGCAAATGGTGGTTAGTCACATGAACCCCAAGACCAGATATTAAAACTATCTTTACTCACATGTAAAAATACAGTTAGCAACAGATTCACTGTGAGGATTAATAATAATAATAATAATAACATCTACTGCAAATCAGTATGGACCAGACACAGTGTATATTGTCTTCTTTCCTACTCACAACAACATTTTAGAATAGATACTATTATAAATCTGCAACTAAAGGAACTACTGTTACAATGCTTCTCTTTCCTCCAAGGAAATAGGCATAGAGAGTTAAAATAAGTTATCCAGAGTCACGCAGTGATTAAGTGATGCCAGAATTCAAATACAATCAGCCCAAACTTTAGCACCTGCAGCATCAACCATCACTTAGGAATGAAATGAAACAATGTATGAAATATTGATCCCCATACTGTAGGGAGCAGGCACTCAGCAACATTACCAACCATTAATTTTACATCACTAACATTATTATTCAACTCCCTCTGATGCTTTGGCCAAATGAATGTGCTGGTGCTTCAGTAAGGGAAAGAGCTTCATGAAAACAAGCATATAAAATAGAATGAGGATGACTGGAGCTGGGACACAGAAAAATTAATACTTCCATGGACACAATAACACTTACATGATTTGCTGGGGGAAATGGCAAAGGAAAATCAGTAAGGAAACAAGGAGCACGGGGATGGCAACTCATTTCTAGAGATTGCCCAGCCAAGAGGTTTGGCCTAAAGGTCTGGGGACACTGACATGATAGCTTCCTTGGCTGGTTGGGGGTAAAGTCGTGGATGGGTATATCTGAGCCTGAGACAGCTGGGGAGTCTAGCTGGCAGGCACAATCTAGTTAGCCAGCTAGATAACAGCTGGCCACACACTCATTGCCACCCATTCTCAGCAAACACACACAAAGATTTGGAGGAACAAAATCTCTCCCCACTTCATCTGAAGATGCCAGGGAATCAAGTGCTGCTACCATCTGCAAATGCTTGAGGAGACGCAGATAGCTATTAAAAAGCCTTATTCATTGATTTATTAGATTAGCAATTACTGAGAACATTTTACGTATCAGGCACTTCTACACGCAAAGAATGTTTAAGAGGAGCTGGCTCGGTCCCTGGCCTGTAGTGAGAGTCTAACCTGAAGACAAGGGTGCTGTGTCATTCTAGGGAGATGTGCTCTGGACAGGAGGATATGGTGAGGATGACCAAGTCTGCCTTGGTCAGGTGGAAGGGGTGGGGTGAGTTGATGCCTAATTCAAAGGAGTTTTTTCATCCTCCCAGACAAGAGATACTGTGTTCATGAGCAGAATGGAACTTAAAAATAGAGAAATAAAGAGTCCAAATGCAAGAGAGGGGAGGGGACAATTTATGATAAGAAGAGAATATGGAGAGCTGGCAAAGGGTGGCTCCAGTTGGAAGCTGTAGCCTAAGCAAGGAAGAACTATACCCTCTGATTCAAGAAGAGAAGACGAGTGATAATACATAGAGAAGTTTTGATACCTGTGTGGGCGAACATCAAGTTCAAATGGTCCTCCTCTCAGCAAGGAGAGCTCATCTACTGAGCGTTTTAGGAAAAGAAGTGAGGCTATTTCAGATAGATATGGATTTCCATAGATTTCACTATGGAAAATGCCATTTCTCCCAGGTTCTGCCTGGCAAACCGCTCCTGATCCTTAGGGAATTGGATCAAACATCATCTCCCCTAGACACCCGAGTCCCCAAGCAGAGTTGGGAGTTCTGCCCCCTGGACTTCTTTATTGCACTGTTACCTCATTTGTCACATAATATTGTAATTATGTCTTTCATTCATGTCTTTCTTTCCTTCTAAACTAAAATCCTGGATGTTGAAGACCACATATCACTCATCCTTTTTCTTTATATTATTTTTAATTTTTTAAACGAAATCAAAACTGTGTACATTAATGCATTTATGGAGTACAATGTGCTGATTTGATATTCAATGTGGAATGCTTACATCAAACTGATTAGCATAACCATCATCTCGCTTACTTATTTCTTGTGGTAAGACATTTATACTCTACTCTTACATTTTAGTCATCTTAATCTCTTCGACTTCTAATCTGGTACAAAAAATGACATTCAGTAAATAAATGCTGAATGAATAAATAAATTACTCCATAAACCATGTATCCAATTCAGATAGAATTTGCATCTTCGGTATCTAGATTCATTTCTGATCAAAAGAGTCTTAAAAGAGTTGCTCCTGGGCAATTACCCTAACCTTTCTGCCTAATAACAACCCAGGCTCTGAAAAAATAAGGACCCAAATCCATGGAACTGTGAGCTTCAGCATGAATGCCAGCAAATGAGCTTTTTAAATGGCAAAGCAGATAATTACAGAAAGTTCCCTTGAGGAAGAAGGATGACAAAGACATATCTCAGAGACAACAAAAGGCCTTCCTTCTAGGATTTCTACATTTCACTCAGATACAAGTAGCTGCAGAAGACCCAGGGCCCTCTCAAAGGCCTTGGCATCAGTAGGTTCCAAGATGATATGTTTACCAAGTTCATGAACTGTTCAGAAAGAATATTGGTTAGAAAGCAGAGGAGTCTTGCTGTTCAGCACCTCCCAGCTCAGGGCCTCTATGCGCCCTACTGAATGCTTTCTATACTGTTCCATCTTTCCTTGGCTTCTAATTTTATAGATCACCTTCAGATCACGCAAATGTGCTTCAGCCTTTGGAAATACACCTGTGTTCCCAGGAAATGCATGGTCATTTATCACTGCCATTTACCAAGTGTTAGCTACATAAATAGATACTTGGGTAAGTCTTGAAAACAACCATGAGCCCATTGGCACAAGATGTGATACGATTTAGCCCAGATGAGCCACACAAAGGGGATGGGACACAATTATAAGAAGGACTCTACCTAACAAATGTAAACATTGTAACCTATTTCTTTGTACCTTCAAATTAACCTGAAATAAAAAAAATAAAAACGCAAAAAAAAAAAAAAAAAAAAGACTGAACAGTAATATGCATTAATATATGAGTATATTCTGGGGCTTTACAACAACAAATTTATGATAATCATACTTTATGCATATTTCTAAGGCTATAGAAATGTAAGATTTGATCTACTCTAGATTGCTTTTTCTAATTGAAACTATTATTGCAATGAATAAATTAAGAAAAATCATAATTCTAAGACATTTGTGTTTGTTTCATAATTCCCCTCTACACACACAAACATGAATTCACACACACTTGCCTCTAAAACTGGATTTTGCTGAAGATTAATTCATAATTAGTTTGCCCCCCAATACATAGACTCTAAAGCAGTGGTTTTCAACCAGTGTGCCATGAGAGGATTTTAAGTGTACGGTGAAAATTTTTAAAGATTGTTGATTGTTTCCGAAAAAAGCTGAAAGCACAATAAGTGTACATATCAAAATTAATACCTCTTTAAATTGATGATATGAGTATATCATAGCTATAATAAATAAACAGTTTGTTGTTATAATAAATAAACACTGACTTATTTCTAAAGTGGGTGGGGTGTAGCTTTGAAAAATAAGGTTTAGAGACGCATCCATGGATGAGATAATTTGATGAGGATTTTCCGACCAATATATGTGTCAAAATCATTCGAAGTGAAGGAAGCCGTATGACTCAGCAATCCCTTGCCTGTGCCTGAAGTAGTTAAGAGGCAAGAGTTATAACTAGTACCGAACATGCTGTATGGTTCTGTCCAGATTTGAAAGAGTAAAGAAGTTGGACATGATTACCTTGCAGATCCTAGTTTTGAAATTTTTCCAACTATAATTAATATCTGTATTTCTTTTTAAAAAGTATGAGTTATTTGTTTACTTATTTTTTTGTGTTTTTGATTTGGCATTTTTAAATTTTTACCGTGCAGCATGCAATGAAAATAACCAAGTTTTTAATAAAGAGACAAAAATTAGAAGACTACGCTAGTGTATCAAATACTGTTTCATCCAGTACATTGGCAACTAAATAAAAAACAGTCATCAGCATAATGAAAATTATTTATCATTCTGGTTCATATGTAGTCAAGGAAATCCACCGCACCTCGCATGCACAATTTATGGTGAAACATTAGCAAGTGAAGCAACGGTTCCTAGCAAATTAAAGAGACACAATCCAGACATTCCTACTTGTCCAAAAAGCCAAATATTTGGAATATTTGGAATATTCCAAATATTTCAAAGGACTTGCACTCAGTAATACTAAACAAGCAAAACTATGGGCAAACTACGCAATGATACCAGATAAAGCACAAGAGGCTAGTTATACAGTTGCAGAAATCATAGCTAAGAAAATGAAATCTCATGCAATTGCAGAATCTGTTATTTTACCAGCCTGCAGTTCAATTGTAAAAACAATGTTTGGAGAAGACAATGAAAAGGAAATTTAAAAAATTCCACTTTCGGATAATACAATTGCTTGGCCTATTAAGGATTTATCTTATTTTATTTATCTGAAAATACAGAATTTCAAGTAATATCTCACCTTCTTTCAAGAATTTCAAGTAATAGCTCATCTTCTTGAGTTTATCTCAAGAAGTAAACATGTTTGCAATTCAGTTGAACAAATCTACTGACATTGGTGGTAAACCCCAACTTTTAGCATTCAGTAGATCTGTCTACAAAGAAGAAATCACAGAACAATTTTTATTTTGTTGACCACGCCAAACAACAAAGGGCCAAGATATTTTCATTTTGATAGATCATTATTTTAATTCTAATAACTTGTCTTGGGATTGTGGCATAAGTATTTGTATGGATGAAGCCCCATCTATGTCCAGAGGTGTAAAAGGATTTGTTACACTTGTGCAAAAAAAGCATCCAAAAATTATTTTTCCACACTGTCTTCTACACAGAAAAGTGCTAGTGTGAAAATGAAAATGGATAAGTTTTTAGTGCCTGATTACAAAAAGTCCTAGGTGACACTGTTATAATTATTAATTATATAAAAAGCTGGCCATTGCAATCAAGATTATTTACAGAATTATATTCCTCAAAGGATGCTTCTCATTTGTGGTTCTCATTGCATCCTGAAGTGAGATGGTTATCTTGAAGAGTTTCATCAAGATTTTATGAATTAAGAGAAGTATCGACCTTTTTAAAAAGGCAACATTCTCAATTACATGATTTACTTTGTGATGAGGTATGGTGTAATGAAGTTGCATTTCTTGTAGATTTATTTCAGTGTTTGAATACTCTTAATAAGAGTATGCGGGGAAATCATAAAAATATTCTCACATCAACAGATAAAATTAATGCTTTCTGAGAAAAATTACTGCTCTGGAAGGAAAGGATTAAAAGAGCAAATGGAGTAGAAATGTTTGAACTAATGAAAAAGGTGTAAACCGGATAAAAATCTCATTCAATAAATTTTGTGAACTAGATTTATTGGACACAAATTTAGAAAAATATTTTACTGCACCTGCCCTTGACATAACATCTCTGGATTGAATGAGAAACCCCTTTGTTTTAAGTGCATGTATGTCAGTCAATTTAAATATTACAGAAGACAGACCGGCACCTGTGGCTCAACGGGCTAAGGCGCCAGCCACGTACACCTGAGCTGGCAGGTTCGAATCCAGCCCGGGCCCGTCAAACAACAATAGTGGCTGCAACCAAACAAAAATGGCCGGGCATTGTGGTGGGCGCCTGTAGTCCCAGCTACTTGGGAGGCAAAGGCAGGAGACTCGCTTGAGCCCAGGAATTGGAGGTTGCTGTGAACTGTGATGCCACAGCACTCTATCCAGGGTGACAGCTTGAGGCTCTGTCTCAAAAAAAAATAATAATAAATAAATAAATAAATATTACAGAAGAGGAAGAGTTAACAAAACTAAGAAATGGCAGAGGATTACAACTAAAACATTCAACGACAGATATTATACCCTTTTGGTTATCTCTCAAAGGTGAATTTCCAAATACTACCAAAAAAGCAACAGATCTGCCATTCTCAAAGTCATATTTGTATGAAGCTAGCTTTTCTGTAATGAATAATATTAAAAACAAAAATTCGATCATAGCTGGAATCCTTAGAAGAAGCTTTAAGAATATGCCTGTCCAGTAAATGCCATGAAGGCTAAGTTAACCAGTTCAGTGAAAATATTTCAGACTGTATATGGAACCAGCACATTGTACCCCATGATTGCATTATTGTACACAGTTATGATTTAGTAAAAAAAAAAAATGGAAACCCCCCCAAAAAAGAATAAGCCTGTCCAAAATTCAACCTAGCAAAGAAGATATTCTAAAAAAAGTCAAGCTCAGATATCTCAAATATCTATTAAATGTTAAATTATAATATCTATTATAATGTTATAACAGATATCAAATTATAATTGGTATCAAATATCAAATATCAGCTATCTATTATAATGTTATATTGTAATAAACAGAAAAACAAATAAATATCAATAAGTTTTTTAAGAATTGTAATTGTCTTTTTATTATAAATTATAAAAATTATTTTATTTTTTAGCCTATATCTATTATAATTTATTGAATTATAATTTGTCAAATTATAATAGATATCAAATATCTATTATAATGTTAAATTATAATAAACAGAAAAACAAATAAATATCAGTATGCTTTTTAAGAATTTTAATTGTCTTTTCATTATAAATTATAAAAATTATTTTATTTTAACCTTTATTATAATTTATCAAATTATAATTTATCAAATTATAATATACATCAAATATCTATTATAATGTTAAATTATAATAAACAGAAAAACAGATAAATATCAGTATGCTTTTTAAGAATTTTAGTTGTCTTTTTATTATAAATTATAAAAAATTATTTTATTTTTTGGCCTTGATGATGCATTTTGTTGTGTTAATAAATAAATTAAGGAAGGTATATTCTTTTTTTCACTCTTTTTTTGATCAACATAATTTAAATGTATTGCAGAAGTTTTCACTATAGATTCAAATATGCTGTGAGATAAAAAATGGTTAAAAAACACTGCTCTAAAGAGTTCAGCAATATGTGTGGTAATAATCAGAAAAAAATACTCTCGAATTTTCAATTGTCACAGTTAATCAAAAGGTAACTATATTCAGAAGGACAGATTATAGTTAGAAAGAGTAATGGGACAAAAAAAAATTGGGATTAGAAGAGAAGGAAAAATATAAAGCAATAAAAAAGAAAGCTAATGACCCTTACCACTAGATATGTGTTTTAGTCAGGGGTCTCAGTTCTGTCCCCACACTGATTATCAATCCACATTCAAACATCTCCAGATTTAGGACACGTCAGGTCTGAGGACAACCTGAAATAGCTGTAATATACACATGATTCTGAAGAAGCTTTCATTTTCTGAAAGTGAAGGCTGCTTTCTTATCACCAGGGCTGCTAATAGCCTGCAGTTACTCATCAACTTTAAATGTAGAAAATTTGCTACAGCTATAATTAAAGCCCTAGCTGGTATCTACATTAGTTAGTTGATCTTAGTGTTAGCCATTCAGAGCTCTTTTGAAACTTATAATTAGTTGGGAGAGAAATAAAATGGCAACATTTTCTTATTCTTGACAGAACTTAAGATCCAGCAGAGCTTGAGTGGACTTCAGTCAAGGATTCCATATAGAGAAACCCTTCAAGTGCTGGAAAGTTAGGTTACTTGTCACCTAATGTACAATTCAATGACCGTGAAGGAAAATTGCAAGATCATTCTGTGATATAGACTTCATTGGAACATTCCATCTCTACTAGAAAGGCTACTTATTCATTACAAGGGACAAATCGCTAAAACAATAGTCTATTCTACTCTCACTGACCAAAACTTCTCCAGGAATCTTCTGATACCTGAGCCCAGAGGACCTGTCTCCATGTGTCTCGATGATTAAACTTCCTTGGCCCCAGTTCATCACTCAGAAATGTCTGTGTTGGGTGGAAACTTCGTTTGTGACCTCTTTAGGACAAAGTCAAAATAAGTAATTTTGGAGCCCAACATACTTTAGAAATTTGAGCTGGGTGCCCTATAGCTCAATCGTTAATAAAGCGCTGGCCCCATGCACCAGAGGTGGTGGGTTCAAATCTGCATAGGTCCTGCTGAACAACAACAATATACTTTAGAAATTTGGGGCTGCCTATTCCATCAACAACCAAAATATAGAGAAAACCAAACCTCATTAAAGAAGAATAAATTGTTGAACCAATGTCATCAGCGTAACAAATATAAATGAGAAGAGTTGGAGAGGCATCATTTTCTTTGAGGTGTAGGACCTCAAATTCCTTTGCTCAGTTCCTCACTTCTTTAAAAAAAGAAAAAAGAAAAAAATCCAAGCACTAAACCTGGAAAGATCAAAGTCTAGGGGAGAAAAAGTAGGGAGAGAGGAAGACCAACAGCTTAGAGGGGAGAAGAAGGGAGAGAAGAGGAATTATATCATGGTTAAAACTTCCATCTTGCAATCAGTCAAATGAGGGACATGAAGGCGATCGTAAGGAAAAGCACACTTACGGCATCCGAATAGACCCTAAGACCTGTGGAAACTCGATGTAAGACATTGTTTCCACTATCTATTTATAGATCTGTAGAAACCAAAGCTCAAGGCTGCTGTGGGACTAACAGGCTGTTACAGAAGGCAAGACAAGAAAAGCCAGAGCTAGACCCGAGAACCAAGGTCTAGCAACCAAGTAAAACTATGCTTCTTAAAAAGCATTCCAAGAGGGAAAGATAGAAGTGTTGTATGGGAAACCATATACATATGTACTATGATTCATAGATAAAGGATTTTGATCCAATCATCTGGCAAACGGCCTCTATTTCTTCTGCTTGTTGACTTTGAATTTACTCCTGTGCTTTATCAATTGTTTTACGTTTGTCAGTCTGTCTCACAAACCGAACTTCAAATACAGGGAGGCAATGTCTTTTCCTTTCTTTAATGCATCTCAATCTCTTGCCATGATCACTGTGATTAAGTAGCATCCCACAGAACCACTGAAAATGGTTAACAAAAAAGATTAGTCCAGTGCAACCTCTTGACAAACGTAACTAGGAAAATTCTTCATTTGAAATACCGATAATAATTGGTGGGACCACACCTACGGTGTATCTTAGAAGAGTACAAGTGAAACTTACTAAATGTAGAATACAAATGTCTTCACACAATAACTAAGAAAATGCCTTGAAGGCCATGTTAACCAGTTTGATGAAAATATTTCAAATTGCATTGAAAACTAACACATTGTACCCCATGATTGCATTAATGTACACAGAAAAAACATAATAATAATAACAAAGAAATACCAATAATAATTATTCTGTGAATTCTTTCATTTGTCCTGCAGGAACTACGACTTCACAAAGCCCTTTATGGCTACCATTTTATTTGGGTATTTGTTTCACGGGTAGATCTCAAAGAATGTTACAACTATAAACCCACCCATCACCTCACCTTCCAATGAAAGTGACATCTGAGTCTTTGTGCCTTTTGGGAAACTGGTAATGGGTCATTCCTATTCCACACGGGGAAATCTCCACTGACAAGTCCCCGGGTTGGAATGCGACAGCAGCACCAGAGAGAGACGGTGCTTGATTGACAAGTTATATCAACACTGGCTATAAAAACATCCAGAAGGTCTTCCTAGTCCTTGTAGTGTTGTTGAGAGAAGAGATCTCGCTCTCCTTCCGTGACTCCCTCAAGTAACGTGTCCTTACTGTTTATAGAACCCTCCCCTCCTGACATTTCCCCATGATTTAGCCTTCCTGGTAAGGCTGAAATGAAAACTGAATTTTACACTGGAGGTAGGTCATGTTGACCGTGACAGCAACTGGCAAGAGATTCAAAGGAACCAAAGATACAGTGTTGAAAATGTCTCATCAAGGTCACCCACTCATGATAAGGCAAGTGGATGGAAGGTGAAGGAGAAATAGAGGCTTATCACTAAGTGCCCGCATGGACAGCTCCGTTATTGAATTCTTCTTCTTCATATCTACTTCTTCCAGCCTCTGTCTTCTACATGCATTCTGTTAAATCAGTCCATTATTTTAAAATGACTTGACAATAGTTTTCCTTAAGAACACACTCCCATAAAGGCAATGCCACCAGGAGTCCCACGCCTGCTGAGTAGAAGCCCAGGGCTCTCTGCTCACCCTTTTACACAGGTAGCACATACATCTTTACATGACTTTCTCGCTTCAAAACTGTGACCTCTTCATGTGCTATTAAGCACATCCTGCTCATCTTTCTATCTACCTACGTAGTGACAGAGTCAATTAGCAATGTACCAAATTCATGATTCTCTGATTCTCCCCTAATACAGAGTTGCTGCTGGGAACCTCCTTCCAAGACAGAGAGGGAGGTTCCCAGCACCATTTTCCAGCGACATTTGCATCTGGACATGGCCATGGGACAAGTGTGAGCCACTGGAAAGTGAATAAAAGTGATGTATTTACTTTGAGAGTTTCATAAAGCCTCATGCCTCTAGTATCCATCTAGCTGATATTCTCTGGGACTGCTGCCAGCTAGACAGATGCATGGGGTGTCCACCACAAAGGAGCTGGACGGCCTATGTGATGGAAGGAACTTGGATGCTTAATCACTGAGTTGTAGGATGCGACTACTGATTGGTCAGACACAACATATTGGACCATTATAAGAGGGAGAAATAAACTTCTGTTTTTAAAACTCTTCTGTTTTCATCTGTTAGTACAGTGTACTCTAATTTATAAACTTAATACAGTAGCATATATAAGCTTTTAAGAGATGATGAATAACTGATAGGGCATTTGCTCATTTGCCTATGTAAGAGCCTGAATATTTTATATTTTTCTAGGAAAGATTAAGTATGGATAATAGCTCATGAAATTATATGCAATAATTGTTATTATGGCAATCTTCCCAGAATGCTATATGAAACAGACTGATGTGACCAGGGTTTTATTTAATCTTATAGCTGTTTTTTCAAATTCATAGATAAGTATTTAAATTTTTTTACTGCAGGAGAATGTTGAGGTTGTCATAGCAACAAGTTAAAGCGACAGAGTGTATGTGATGTACTGGGATGTTTGGTGCTAACCAGCCAAAAAATAAAATGATTATATCACACAGAAAACCACACTAAGGGTTATAGTGTGATAGTCAATAATTTGTCCTTCACCTTCTAACAACCATAATTTAATACATTAACAGTTTTGTTAATATTGCCAGCTCTGGAAGGAAATGAATTTTAGACTAAAAATCATTATCCTAATCACCATATCACCACTTCCCTGGGGGAGGGGGAATACATATATATAAAAGGCATGTTCTGGGCAGCGCCTGTGGCTCAGTGGGTAGGGCACCAGCCCCATATACCGAGGGTGGTGGGTTTGAACCCAGCCCCGGCCAAACTGCAACAAAAAAATAGCCGGGTGTGTGGCGGGTGCCTGTAGTCCCAGCTACTCAGGAGGCTGAGGCAAGAGAGCTGCCTAAGCCCAGGAGTTGAAAGGTGCTGTGAGCTGTGATGCCATGGCACTGTACCAAAGGCGAAAAAGTGAGACTCTATCTCTAAAAATAAATAAATAAATAAAATAAAAGGCATGTTCCACATAACAATATTTCAGTCCTTTTAGAGCTTTCAGGGTATAAGGTCTGACATTTCAGTTCACAAATTCATCCTAGAAAAATCGCTACATACTTTGCTGCTGAATATCACTGCAGTCACCTTTGAAGTCCTGCCCACTGGGAAGCCAGGCACTGACACCAGAGCCTAATCCACTCTTCACAGGACTTTTGGAATTCTTTTTTCTGGAATGATCATCAGAGATGTCAGTGTATGGGTCTGACAGTTAAGTTCACGAACTTGGCCTAGAAAATCTGCTCCATACCTCACTGCTGAATAGCACTATGGTGACCAGTTGGCCAAGGGGAAGACTTCAAAGGGTGACCGTAGTGATCTTCAGCTCTGAGGGACTCAGCACGTTTTCTAGAATGGGTTGGCCAGCTTAACTGTCTGATCGTGGGGTGGCCCCCTAAACTTATAACAGAACTAAAAAATTCCTATTGCCCGATTACATCATAGCTGTCCTAACATTGTAGTGCAATCATTGAATTTGATTATTTACATTAAATTTACTGTCACCTAAAGTCATCAACCTTCCCATGCTTAGAAATGTGTAGATATTCAAATACTTACCCTTGTGTAACAATTGCCTGCAGCATTCAGTACAATAACAAGCTGTACAGGTTTGCACCCTAGGAGCAACAGGTGATATCAACAGCATTGATGTGTAGTAGACTGTCCCATCTCAAATAGTATAGGTGTATACTAGACTGTACCATCTCAAACAGCATAGATGTAGACTAGACTGTCCCATCTCAGACAGCATAGGTATAGACTAGACTGTCCCATCTCAGACAGCATAGGTGTATACTAGACTGTACCATCTCAAACAGCATAGCTATATACTAGACTGTACCATCTCAAACAGCATAGGTGTATACTAGACTGTACCATCTCAAATAGCATAGGTTTATAATAGACTGTACCATCTCAAACAGTATAGGTGTATACTAGACTGTACCATTTCCAACAGCATAGGTGTATACTAGACTGTACCATCTCAGACAGCATAGGTGTATACTAGACTGTACCATCTCAAGTATAGGTGTAGACTATACCATCACAAACAGCATAGGTGTGTAGTAGACTGTACCATCTAGGTTTGTACAGTTGCACTGTGTAATGTTCCCGCAACAATGAAGTCACCTAATGATGCATTTCTCAGAATATATCCCATCTCTCAGTGGTGCAGACTCTATATGTGTGAGTATACACATGTGTGTAGCTATATATATGTGGGTATACATCTGGAGAGAGAGAGAGTGCATTTACACAAGTAAAATGCAATAGTGCTGATGAATTCAGGCGATAGTAAATTTAATGTAAACAATCAAATTCAATAGCTCCTGAGCAGAAAATTGAGAACAAATTTCTTAATTACCCCAACTCTCTCATTTCCTTCACCACATAGATAGAGTCTTTTTTTTTTGAGACAGAGTCTCACTTTGTCACACTCGGTAGACTGCTATGGTGTCACAGCTCACAGCAACCTCAAACTCTTGAGCTCAAGTGATCCTCTTGTCTCAGCCTCTCAAGTACCTGGGACTGTGGGCACCTGACACAACGCCTGGCTTTTTTTGTTGTTGTTGCAATTGTCATTGCTGTTTTAGCTGGCCGGGGCCAGGTTTAAACCCACCACCCTCAGTATATGGGGCTGGCGCCCTACCCACAGGCGCCACTTAGATCCTTTTTTTTTTTTTTAATTTAGATTTTTTTTTTTTTAGGGCCCGCTCAGATATCCGCTGGACTGTTTCCATGGCAAGAGCCTTAATTTAATCACATCTGCAAAGACGTTTTGTCCTTGTAAGGTAACATTTACAGGTTCCAGGGATTGGGACCTAATATATTTGGGTAGTCATTATTCAGCCTACTACACTCATCACTAGAGATAGATTGATTAGTGTGGAAAGCATAACATAAACATTTGTTATTAAAGGATATTTAGCTGTCTCTGCAATAAACCTGGTAGTATATGCAACCGTATTCCAAGGTGCAATCCACTCACCTGTAGGTAGGTCCCCAAACGACAAACATAATGTCCACAATGAAATATTACACTCGTATAGTGCTAACATGCAATCTCAAATCTAACATCACAAACTTTGGGGGAGGAGGAGCATTTGTGAACCTTCTTGTGATTCATATAAAACAACTTATTAAGATCACTAGTAAGAACAAAGACAACTGGAAGAAACTGGATGTGATGATAGCAGTTAAGACTAAAGGAAGGTTTGACTCATAACAACCACAGGTACCTGCACTCATACCCCCCTGCATATTAACCCTACATAACACAATGGTGAAGAAATTTGGCTCTAGTCAGACAGGCCTCATTTCCAACTCAGGCTTTCCAATGTATTTGGAAAATACATTGATCTTGGACAAGTTATATCACTGACAGAGCCTTTGTTAATCCCTTTTCTGTGGGCCAGAAGCCTAGTTTTTCCAACATATTTGCTGCTCATCCAAATTATCATCATTCTCTTGTGGAAAATTAAACATTTCAAGCAGACCTATCCGCTCTCCCCAGACACATTATTCTATCTGAATTACCTTATGGTTTCCAGGCATCTAAAGTCACTGATACCTGTCGTGAAACAACACAGAAGACAAGTGACTGGGAGGACCATGTAGGACCCAGGGTAAGAGATGAGTCCAGCCAAAGTAGGGTAGTTTGGTCTCTAAGAGCAAGTTAGGAAGACTAATATTTTTTGCTGTTCTTTGAAGGAGAGACAAAAGTATAAGGAAAAAAAATCCATATTTCTTTTCTCACTAAAGCCCTATCAGCTGTTCTCAACCTGTGGGTTGCGACCCCTTTGTTCCATTTGTAACAATGCAGCAGTTAGGAAGGTTGAGAACCACTGCATGGTGATTTGGGGAAACTTTCTTTTTTTTTTTTAGTTATATATATATATTTTTTAAATACATGTATTTTATTATTCTTCATTACATTAATCCCCACCCCCACCCCCCAGTGGTAAGACAGAATTTATTTACAGAAAAGAATACAGAAAACACTAAAGCTCCTGGTAGAGGGAGAGAACTCAAGTGGGGAGAGAGAAGCTCTCTCCGTTTCTCTCCCCATCTTTTGATTTGGGGAAACT
>CAUYRH010144697.1:0-17583 GCA_963574655.1 Perodicticus potto
CCAGTTGAAACTTAAGAAGAATATAATTATCAAACAGCAACCACATCAAGCAAAAAAAATTATTAGAAAGCCAAATGACCAGAGAAAACACCTTTCCAACACCACTGAAATAAAAAAGACTAGACAATCTAAACCAAAAACAAAAGGAAACGAATAAAAAAGTTTAGTGACAGCCAAACGTGGACCTCACCCATCTGGTCAACCAGATCCTCAACAAAAATATCCTGCACCACAGAGAAACCAACCAATCCAAAGCCCCAAGAATTCAACAGCTTACAAACAACCTAGAACACCCAAATCTGACCAAAGTAAAACTGCTAAAACATTACCAAGGAAATTCCCATCTCCCTCTACTTCCAATGTTCAGCAGAACCCAAAACCATCCAAGCCACCTTCATCTGGCAAAACAAATGGGCAATGCCAAGTTAAATTACCAAAAATAGCTGATGGATCCAAACTTCATAAAAATACAACCATTAAGCAACAACTGAGTCAAACAAAATCTCTAGTACAAAAGCAAACTGACCAAAGAAAACATCACTCCAATACTTCTGAAATAAAACAATCTGCAATCTCAAAACCCAAGACCAGAGCAAACAGAAACAACAGAAGTAAACAGGCAAAGCAGCATCAATTTGCGCTAACGAGGCCTGGAAATCACCAAGCTTGCCAACCCAAACCTGCCCCAAAACTTCGTACCCAAGACATCAACCATCTCCCAAATCACAGGAATTCAACTAACAAAGTAAATTTCAGCAAGGAAAAACTGTTAAAAAGATTCCAAGAACCAAAGCTCAACAAAATCCAAAAAGATCCAATCCACCTGCAGTTTTAATTTGTAAAAGGAATGGTCATCCCCAAACTAAGCCACAAGCAGTAGGCCCACAAAAAGCACATATCCTAGCAAAAACTCATAATAACACAACCAAAAAACATCGCATGGTCCAAACAAAGACTCCTTCACAGAAACAAATTAGTCAAAGAAAATATGGTCAAAATGCTACTAAAAAATCTGCAAATTCAATACCCCCTGCAAACAGGCCAAACAAAACCAAAAAGGTACCCAAGCAACCTGATAAACTGAGAACTGTGCAGAGACGCCACCCATCTGGCCAATCAAGGCCTCTTCAGAAGCGTCCTGAGCAGCAAAACTCCCACCAACCTCCAGGCCCTAGAGATTCATTAGCTCCTAAAAAACCTAGAGTTGTAAAATATCAGCCAGGCAAAACCACTAAAAATTTATCAAAGAAACCTAAATCTCCCTTTGGCACCAAATTTCAGCAAAACCCAAAAGCATCCAAACTACCTTCAATTCCAAATGGTCCAAGGAAAGGCCAACGTAAAACTAAGCCACAACCGTCAGATGCAAAGAAAACACCTGGCCCAGCGAAACTTCCTAAAACTCCAGCAATAAAGCAGCAAACCAGTCAAGCAAGGACCGGTCCAAATATCCCCAAACGTCACCAGACAGCGCCCACAAAACCTCATCTGAATAAAACAATAAGAAGAAAACCTATCCAAAGAAAACCGAAGGCCAAAGCAAGAACACAAAAGAAAAGTAACAAAGTAAGGCATCCTGGTCTTCAGAGACTCCCTCAGCCTCATCGTCCTGGCCAAGAAAAGCCTGGACTCACCAGGCCTTCACTCAGCTGTCCTGCTGGACACAAACACCCTGCTGATCAGCTTCATCCCTGTCCACGCAGACCAATTCAGCACCCTGTCTCACAACACCACCACAGAAGGAAGCCTGAGAAAAAACGCCACCACCCTCAGGCAAACCTCCAGGAAAGCCATTGTTGAAGCTGAAACCCGGCTGTCAGTATCATCGTCCAGGGGTGTGGCCTCTTCGACCTCCTTGGAAGCTGCCGACACACTGTAATCCAACCACTAGTGCAGCCACATCTACAGGACCGTTGTCACTGACCACTGAACCTTCCACAACCATTGAAGCAGCTCCCTTCACAACCAAATTGACCACAAGCGTAAAAGCAGTGGCTTCTCAGCCTGTGGTGAGCAACACTGCACCCATGGCCACCCCTGCGCCTGTCATCAGCACAGCCCTTCTGTCTTCAGACACTATGGCCACAACCCTGGCCACTGAAGACAACATACTTGATTACACGGCCACCCTGCGCCTGTCGTCAGCACAGCCCTTCTGTCTTCAGACACGATGGCCACAACCCTCGCCACTGAAGACGACATACTTGATTATGAACTGACCACTACCGACTTCACTTCACCTGCCACCACAGAGCCCTCCACCTCCATAGGTGTCCCCTCTGCCACTCGGTATGCTAGGACAACTGTTCTTCTTTCTCTTCCCACAACCACCTCTATTCCTGCTACCACAGGCCCCCTCGGCACCATACCTGTGGCCCCAAGCATATCCACTCCTTCCAGTGCCACTCGAGCTGCCACCACCACTGTGACTGCTGCTCGGAGAACCTCCAGTCCTGTCTCCAGCGTGACATCTGAGTCCTCTGCCCCTTATTCCAGTACTGCAGATGACACAACTGCTCCCACTGACACCACATTGGGTGAATGGGTCCCCACAGATAACCTCACGACCCGGGACTCTAGCACACCAGATGACACTGTAGATGACTATGACTTGGACACCAGCACCGCTGACTCTGTCACCACTTCAGAGCCCACCAGTGATGGTGCCTCCAGCTCACCCATGGCCACAGCCACATCTCCTCCTACCACAGCAGTCACCGAGGCCACTAATGGATCTGTTTCTTTAACCAGACCTGCAACATCCACAAGAGCCACCTCTGTGGCCACTGACACCCCTACCAGGACCACAGGTGGTGCCTCCATGGCTGTTTCCACACCTGTCTCTGCCACACCGGCCTCTGTCACCCCCACCTCTGCCTCTGTCACCCCCACACCTGCCTCATCGCTACAGCTGGGATCTTAACATCTGCTGCCACCAGGACAATCTCTGCCATCCCCTCCACCCCCCAGGCTGACACCACCACACCTGTCTTTTCCACTGTCCCCACAGCCTCCTCCATACCCACCACTTCCGTGGCTGAGGCGGCCACCCCCACAGCTAGTCTTTCTGCATCTCCCCCCACCACTGAGGAATCTCTCCAAGCATCTGCAGATGAAGCACCGAAACTGCCACGGACGCTTCAGATGAAGTTACTGACACTGCCACGGACGCTTCAGATGAAGTTACTGACACTGCCACCGAGGCTTCAGATGAAGTTACTGACACTGCCACAGACGCTTCAGATGAAGTTACTGACACTGCCACTGAGGATTCAGATGAAGTTACTGACACTGCCACAGAGGCTTCAGATGAAGTTACTGCCACTGCCACTGAGGATTCAGATGAAGTTACTGACACTACCACTGAGGCTTCAGATGAAGCTACCAACACTGTCACAGACACAGCAGCCACTGCCATGCCTACTGCCACCACGCCTGTCACGCCTGTCACCACACCTGCCACCTCCACGCCTGCCACCACACGCCTGTCACCACCACCCCTGCCACCACCACACCTGCCACAACCACAGCTGCACCCTGCGTCACTTCAACTGGTGCACCCAGCACACCTGTCTCCAAAGAGAGGGCCTGTGACACCCCTACAACTGCAGCACTCACCCCCACACCTGGCCTCCTTCTCAACAGATGGCCCCACCCCTCCCTACACCACAGCTCCCTCCCTCCCCCCCCCCCACTCCACCAAGATTGTCTTCACAGCTAAGGACACTTCAACATTTAGTGACAGCACATTTTCTGAAACCCTCAACTGGAGTGACAACACCACTGAGAGTGACACAGTTACACCCACGTCGGACACCTCTACAGAAGGCAAGGGTTGGGATTGGTAGTAAATGTTCTTCTAGAGCCTAGATCACATGGTGGGGCTGCTGAACCAAACATAACCTGAGACCAAAATCTTCTACCTACTATGGTTTCTTACAAACGAGCTAAATTTTATTCCAGCTAAAAATATTTTCATTTCTATTCTTAGTACAAAAAGAAACTTTAATAGCATAGGTGAGTTTCCTCTCAGTCCACACTCTGGAAGTAGCATTTATGTTACCCGTGAAATTACGAAAACTTAGATTTAAACGGTAGATATGATGACAATTTTTCTAAAATCTATGTCCAAAAGAAAGATTGAAAGAAATTATACCAAAATGTGTTTCCTTTGGTGAATAAATTACAGCTTGGGGACTGAGATAGATTGAAATCAAATTTCCACCACAGGAATCCCTGTCCAAACCACTTCCTCACCTTCCCTAATGCTCCTTGCCACCCAGGAAATACACTCTAGATTTGGTGGAATACAGACACACAAATTAAATCTGTGATAAATATTAACAATTAGAAAGTAATCTAAGTTGACGATAAGCAAGATAATTTATGAAAAAAGGTAACACGCTATTACTCACCACTGGTAGTTGCCACTAAGAGATTTTGAATTAGAAGGATCTTTATCTATTTAAGACCCAATAGCAATCTGAAATGAATCAAAATATCTAGCATCATGTTTTGAAAAATCAGCATGAGTGGAGGAAACAGAATGTAAGTAATCTGAGCTCCCATTCATGAGACAAGACACACACCTGCACACAGCTGCTTTTACTCAGCATCCACGTCCGCGATGCGATTTACATTAACAAAATGTCTAGAAAGGGTAAGCAGAAAGCAAAAAATTAAAAGAAGATGCAAGCTAATGTGAGAAAATTGAAGATAGCTTTTAGTGACATTTTGATTTTATTTCCAACAATCTTTGTCCTCTGCAAACATAATTTTTAAAGAATGATTTATAGCATTGAGTTGCCCCAGGCACAAATTCATTAGAAATTTCACAGGGTGATGGTATAATACTTAAATGAATTACATAGGGGGAAAATTAAATATTGAATATAATATTTTTTATAAATGTGTTTCTTTTATGGAAGGTGATTATTTTTAATGGAATCATATTGAGTCCTAAAAATGTCTACTACACTCAATCTTTTAAATTACAATAAAAAAGAAAAAAATAACCTTTGGTTTTGCTTTTTAAAAAATTCTTTTCATGGTATTTGCTTAAAGAATTATCAAGTAGAGCATTTATCAAAAAGAAAATTCATAAATTTGTTTCTGGGGATGATAACTGTGTATCTCTCACAGAGCACATGTGATGGCAGCAAGTACTGAAGAATTTCTTTCCAAGCCCATAGAATTTTTTAAACATAATAAAGGTCCTCTTTAATAAAGAGTGTGCCTTAGCATTACAAACAGAATACCTTCCCCCATGGGAACTATACAACAAAGAATAACTCATCTTGATTTTCTCTAGTTTATAAAAGTTTGAAATGATTGCCTTCTGGGAAATCTGGGAAACCCTTGGTTGCTTTCAATTAAAAAGATGTGTGGGGCTGGGCGAGGCGGCTCACACCTGTGATCCTAGCACTCAGGGAGGCCAAGGTGGGCAGATCACCTGAGCTTACAAGTTGGAGACCAGCCTGAGCAAGAGCGAGACCCTGCCTCTAACAACAGCTCGGTGTTGTGGTGGGTACCTGTATTCCCAGCTACTTAGGAGACTAAGGCAAGAGAATCACTTGAGCCCACGAGTCTAAGGTTGCTGTGAGATATGAGGCCACGTCACTCTACCAAGGGTAACAAAGTGAGACTCTGTCTCAAAAAAAAAAAAAAAAAAAAAAAGATGTGTATGATAAATTAAGTGCAATGGTTAGATTTAGGCACACTTAAGATAAGGCACTCAGATCCATCTCCAGTACTTTCTTTATGTACCTATAACTCCTTGATGTAAGCCAATATTTGACTAGACAAAATGCCTTGATATGAAGTCACGTGTATATAAGATATTCCTCATATTTTTCAGGTAAGAAAATAACCAAAAAGTTTTGAATTTATAAACCTGAATACAAACTTCTAGAGATGTGAAATGGTCACATTCTACTTACAATGCTTAGTTTGTTTAGTTAGGTACCTACATACATGCTCGAAATTATGTTTTATGAAGAAAGATATTAATTGTGAAATCACATTCTACTCTCACATTTCCTCAGACCATTTTTGATGCACTATGAAATGTATCTCATATCATGCAACATTATCTAGTATTGTGCTAACCACCTACCACTAACGTGCACGGCCCACAGATGGAAAAACACTTCCTGAAGCCCCGCGTGCAGGCCTGACTCATGAACATCCAGTCACCATGGGCCACAGCTGCAGGAGCCATTCCCAAGGGTGTCAGGAATTTAGTTTTCTGGAAATGTGCTTTCCTCAGATGATAACCTCTCCTTTCCCTCCTTGCTCCAATCTTTTTTTCTTCCCAGAAACAGGAGTGTCATTCTGTCCTCAAGCTGGAGCTCAGCAGTGAGCTCACAGCTCACGCAGCCTGGAAAACCTGAGCTCGAGCGATCCGCCTGCCTCAATCTCCCAAGTAGCTGGAACTAAAGCTGTGCCCCACCACACCTGGTTACATTGTTTATCATTTTAGACACAGGGTCTGTCCATGTTGCCCAGGCTGGCCTCCCATGCCTGGCCTCAGCAATTCTTCCCAGCCTCCCCCTGCAGTAGGATTAGGCATGAGTTCTGCCCCTGGCTGTCCCTGTCTTTGAGCCTGGGGTGGATACTGGTCCACCTTCACTCTATCAGGGCTCCAGATCTTAGCACAGCAAACTTGACTCTCCTTTCCTCTAGGGTTGACCCAGAACTATAATCATCAAACCTATTTTGTTCCAAGTTCCAGGTTCAACGTTTTCTATTACAGACCCTTCAACTGCTAGCTTCACCAGCTAGATTCTTTGTTTCATAATTAGCTGCCCTTGCCCATAAATGGAGCCTGGACACCAATTTACCCCACCCGAACCGGGAGCCTCTGCCAGAGTCAGGCCAGGGCAAAGTAAATCAAAACAGCAAGAAAGGTCAAGGGAAAAACCTGAAATACTGGAAATTAAGAAACATTCTTTTAAGCAACCATTACACCAAAGAAAAAATTAAAACTATAATGAGAAATTATCCAGAGTGTTAGAGAGGGATGAAGGGTTGATTCCAAAATCAAAGCTATAACAGAGAAAAACTGGCCTTTAATATTGTTATTTAGAAAAAAAAAAGAAACAAATAAGCTAATCATTTAAATAACTTAGAAAAATAACAAAATAATGATCCTGAAAACTTAATAAAAATTTGAATGTATACTATGTTTAAAGAGTAGAAAGAATAAATAAAGCCAAAAGTAGTTATTTTAAGTTACCAAAGAAATAGATGATTTACTGGCAAGCCTAATTGGGAATAAAAGCAGAAACAGAAATACGCACAGCTGGTCAGGTGACGTGACACAAAACCTCAAATAAAGAAGTGGGAAGAAATATCAGAGCGCTCAACGTGATTAGTCAGTGTCAATGACTGATTTTCTAGCAACACTTACACTATACAAACTGAGAATAATTAAAAACTATCATGAAGTTTGCCCTTCTGAAAAGCATCAGATCCAGGCAGTTTCGAGTAGGCCTGTAAATACCTAACATCATGCCCCAAAACAGAGGGGCTGACCATGTTTGCAAATTGGAAAATATAAAATCATTAAAATTGCAGTAACTGTGTAAAATTCGTGCAACTTCAGTAGACATCCAGTGAGAATGGGCTGGGACAATCTCACATGGTTTGGAACAAGAGGGCGCTCCCTGGGCAGAGCTGCGGTGACCTCCAGCAGAACGTGCCCCCCAAACCGCACAAGGGGCGCCCGTGGAGGGGCCTCTGTAGGGGGGGCCGGCTGGGTCTGAGCTGGGAAGGCCTCCCCGCCGGAAGCAGCCGCTGCAGGTGCAGAGCCCTCACCGAGGGAGGTGGTCCCCGTCTGGACTTCGGCACAGAGAGTGGGGCCCAGCAGGCGACAGGGACAGGCGCAGTCAGGTGGGAGGGTCCGGTCCCGGTGGGCTGGGAATGGCACCCACCGTGCGGAGCCGGGCAGCGATGGGGTGCAGCTCTTACCGGTGGTCTGAACCCCAGCAGGACTAGAAGGCGACCACGCAGGGGGCTGCCCTCTGTGAGGGGCCGGAGACCAAACCAGAATGGAAGACAGACGCCCACGTCAGGGGCAGGGCGAGGAGGGGGCAGCCCCGCGGAGCTGACCTCCTGGGAACCGGAGGGCGCTTCTGCCAGTCAGAGCAGCGCTGGGTGGCTCGGCCGTCTAAGAGCCGGGCAGGGTGGAAGATGGGCTTGGACAAGGGACAGGGGATATTGACCACAAATAGGGCAACTGACCAAAGACGTGTAGAGAAGGTAACCCAAAACATGCTCAGAAAGTAAGACTCCACCCTTTATAAAAATTGGCAAAATTTAAGGATATCAGAGAGCTAATGTCCTCCTTAACTACTATTCTGTTTGTAACATTTCTGCATTAAAACGATTAGGTCATGAATACAAATGCTCTTAATCCACTGTGCAACTCAACCAGAGAGGCCTCTATGGGGACGACTGACCACAGGAAGATACCAGTCACTCCCCACCCCTGCTGTGGCTCCCCTGCCCCAGCCTCTCCTGTGGGCCACGTGTTGCTCTCCCTGCCTGCAAGTCTGAGTCATTCTCCCTGCTCTTTCTCTCAAATTCCCATACAAAGCTCCTTCTTTGAGGCAGACCTAAAACTTCAGAGGCAGCCACAACAGTAACGATCATAATCCTAATAATTATCATAATTTCTCTCAGCAAGGAAGAGCCTTTCTCAGGGAAAAGACACAGAACCCTCTGCTTACCCTTTAAGATTTGTAGATGAGATTAAGTTTTGCTACACCCAAGCCAGAAAAGTAAAATCTTCAAATCAATTACAGAAACGATCTCTAGGCTGGAAAGGGTCAGTCTTAGAAATGTGAAGCCAGAAGGACATAGCTGACACAAAGGTACAGTCATGACCAAAAAAAGAAAGATTGACAAGCTAACTTAAGGGATAGAAATGGAAAATACCAATGCGTCATTTTACTGCAAAGCACATTCTATTTATCTAACCTTTTCCTGATCAACATTCTTAGAAAAAGCATTAAGAAGATTTCAGTGTCACCTTTATCCGTTGTTAGTTCAATGGCTCTGTAACATTAAGCAAGGGGAATGTCCCCACAAAGTATCAGAAGGTTGAACTTATCTCTGGTAATTTTTCTAGATCATTGATAATTATGAGGTATATTAAAGTACTTTGAAATGAAAAGGATTTAGGTACATTTAAGATTAGCACTGATCATATAGATCAGTGGTTCTCAACCTTCCTAATGCCGCGACCCTTTAATATAGTTCCTAATGTTGTGGTGACCCCCAACCATAAAATTATTTTCATTGCTACTTCGTAACTGTAATTTTGTTACTGTTATGAATCATAATGTAAATATCTGATATCAGGCGACCCCTGTGAAAGGGTCATTGGATCCCCGAAAGGGTTGTTGGATCCCCAAAAGTGTCGCAACCCACAGATTGAGAACCGCTGATATAAATAATAATAGCAGGAAATCAAAACTAAAGATGACTATCATTCCTTTTCTTTTCTTGCATATACATTGTAAATTAGATTATAAATAGTTCCTGCCAAAACTAGTCAAAGCTGGGACACTGCTTTCTATTATTTTCCCAGGCCAATCTTCTATGGGCAATACTGCCACGTTCTCTTGCTCTCAACTCCAGATTATTTCTGTAAAACTGTATGTGGATTCCATAGATTCTCCCATCCTGCAGAGATCTTCTCAAAACCCTTATGGAAGTCAGCTCTCACCTTCAGTAATGCCAAAAGACACATTTGAAACCAAAAAAAAAAACCTGAAATAATATTGGTAATACAGTAAACGCTGTCTTGATTGCAATAACTGATGTTCTCCATGTTTTAATTATGTCTCACAAAGGAATTAGAAAGAATAAGACAATCTGGAAAAGCCAGTAGTGCTGGGTGAAAGTGGGTTGGCAAAACCTTCTCCTGTGAATTCTGCTTTAATGGACATTTCGATGAACCAACCACATTCTAATTGTGGCTGAATTAGATAAGAAACTTTTTTTTAGTCATTTTTCAACTATGAAGAGCTTTGGTGTGGAGGTAGGAGTGTAGTGAGGAACAAAAAATTAGCTGTGGCTTTTCTGTTCCAGAAGAGCAAATCTCAACAGGCAGATACTGTGAGGTTATGGTGCCACATCCCATGTTACAGCCCCAGCACTGATAGAGCACGATGGTGATTCGGAGTCCACGCATCAGTCATTTCCACATGTTACTTCCAAATTTTTGTGTAATTGACGTATATAATTATAAGTTCCTAAAATGTCTAGTGGCTTCAACATCGTAAGAAAGAATAAATGCTATTCATTATTTATTGAAAAATAAAACCTGAGAGGCACTGGCGTAGGTTCATTAGACTTATACTTTCCCACTATTTCAGGCAAATTGAAGCTAATGTCTCTGGATGTGAACCATGACTGGGACTAATTAGACATTTATGGAAGGACTAGCACATTTTCCACACTATTACAAATCGCCACTAAGCAGACAATAACTTAAGGTGATCTGAAAGGGTTCCAATGAAACCATGTACACAGAAAAGATTGTTGCACATCAATAAAAATTGTACTCCACTGGCTATTCTGACTTTAACAAGCATAATGTGAATGGATATGACCAGCTACTGGCAAAAAAAGAGGAAAATAATGTTATACCCATATTCCCTCTGTCAGTGCTATCTCAAAAACTCTCCCTCACTTGTCACTGGTGGCAGCACAATAGCTGAGGGCTGTCCACTTAGACCACCGTGTCAGACCCTTTAACTTGTGCTATTTTATTCTCACAACTTTGTAAGGTAGGTGTTATCCCTACTTTACAGATAAGAAACTTGAAGATTACAAAAGTTATATAACTTGCCAAAACCTGCATGGTTACTATGGAAAAGCATGGAATTCAAGTCAAAGAATATAACTTCTGAACCTGCTCTCGGAGACCAAATTGATCAGCCAGAAGTGAAAAGTAAAACTCACCTTCAAAACTGTCCAGGTTAACAATTTTACATAGTAGAAATATCTAATTTTGAAAACCATATAAAATGGTTAAGTTTTTTTCTGAAAATAAATATTTACGAAACAAGGTCTAATCATTCACGATAACACCACCACAGTGGGAAAGAAAGAAAAAAATTCTAGAATAAAAGAATCTAGAGCTATAACAAGCAAATATAACACATGGTCCTTAATTGGGTCCTGATTAGAACAAAATAAGCACACGTTTTTGGTAGAAATCTAAATTAGTACAACCTCTATGGAAAACAGTTTAAAGGTTTCTCAAAAAACTAAAAATGGAATTACCATTTGATCCCAGGATCCCACTACTGACTACACACCATTATATCATTAAAATCATTATATCAAAAAGACACTCATGTTTATCAGAGCACTATTCACAATAGCAAAGATATACCATCCACTCAAGTGTCCACTGGCAGGTACTGGATAAAGGAATGAAGAAGCGTGGTGTGTGTGAGCAACGCAATGCGATTTGGCCATGGAGGAATTAAATCATGGCTTTTGCAGCAACATAAATAGATGTGGAGGCCGCATTGTAAGTGAAATAACAGGAACAGAAAGTCAAACGCCACACGTTCCCAATTAAGACTACACAACTCCCACTAGAAAACATGCCCACCCAGACACAGGACAAGAGATGCTGGAGACCACAGGGCAGGGGTGGAGGGCGAGGGGTGAGGAAGTACTTGAGGGGCCAACACACAACATCCAGGCGACGGTTACAGTAAAAGCCCAGAATCACCACTATGCAACGTATCCATAGAACACAACTGCATTCGCACTCCTTAAACTTTTACAAAGAAAAATAAAGAACAAATTAAGATTAAAAATATTTTTGGCAGTATTGGGAACATTTGAGTATGGACTTAGTTTTAGATTATACATGTGAATTATTAATATTGTTGGAGGATGATGGTGCTGTTAGAATTTTTTAAGCTTGATCCCTATATAAATTAGAATATAAATGCTTTTTAGAGTGAAAGGCTAAAATAAAGATTACCTGTCATGATTTCTGTAATTTACCTCAAAACACTTCCACAAAACAATTAAGCATACATAGCAAAATGTTAACAACTGTGAAATCTAGGGGATGCAAGTATGGTGGTACATGATTTCACTCTTCTCACTTTTCGATATGCTTGAACACTTTTCAAAATAAAAAGTCAAAATTTTAAAAATTGTTCATATTAAAAATTCAATTTTCTTTTTTTGGCTTTTTTTTTCATTTTTTATTTTTTTATTTTTTTTATTATTTTTTATTGAGTCATAACTGTGTACAATAATTCAGGCTTGGAGTACAGTGTGCTGGCTTCCCATACAATCGGAAATATTTTTATCAACCTGATTTTTTGGCTTTAAAGCAATTGTCCTTCACCACCGTTTGTCATCGTGTTATTTTTTTATCCTCTGCTCTTTGTTAAATTGCACACACTGACGAGGGAAATGGCACTCCATCACGTTAACTTCCAGGAGGCAGTCACTCGGGCCACCTTGCCAGGCCAACAGGAAGGACGTCCGTTCCTCCCTGGAGGACGTGGACCCGGTGGCTCGTGTCTCCATCAGTGTCATCAGTCACGCTCACACTTCTGTCAATCAAGCAAACTGTTCACTGACAACCTCTGACCGTCCCCATGTGCATCAGGAAGAACTGATCACAAAAGGCTACTGTCAACCCCAACAAACTACAACTGTCCTGTCTTTGTCTTTGAAAGCAAATTTCTTGACAGAAGTGACCTTATCCTAAATCCAACAAATTTCCTATTTCCAAAAAGCACAACTGGGGAGTTATAAAACCTGAAAATTCTCCTGTGCTTTCTCTCCCTTTGCTCTCAGCCACCATCTTCAAAGCTCTGGCCGAAGGGAAGCAATTGGATCCAACATCCGAAGAAGAAAGAGTCACACTACACCAGGTATGTGGATATTTTAGTATAACTAAGCAGCTTTCAGGTAATATAGTTCCAGGACAGCTATCCTCTCTTCTGGTACCCTGTTGAGCGGGTGGGAACATGCTCAATTCATATGTCATTAGAAGAAAATGTGATTGGTACAAATATATTCTGGTCTTGAAAATAAAGAAAATCTGACAACATATAAGGCAACTGATAAAAATAATGCATTAAAATAATATGATAAAAGTAGTATTTGATGCTTTCTCCAGTCAGGCCAGATGGTGTTCACCTTAGTATGGTAGTTCTATAACAATAAGTGCCACCAGCCTTTATAAGGGATCGGGAATTACTCTCAGTATTTCTTGAGGCTTGACTGGAATATTATAAGATCAAGACAATCTTAAAATATACGGTTACAACTCACTCAAGGTCATAAAGTAAGTGGCAGAGCTGGGATTCGAACCAAGTCTGCATGCCTTTTACACCAGTCCGTACAGTCCCGCACCTGTAGCCCCAGCTACCTGGGAGGCTGATGCAAGAGAATCGCTTAACCCCAAGAGTTTGAGGTTGCTGTGAGCTGTGATGCCACGGCACTCTATCCAGGGTGACATAGTGAGACTGTCTCAAAAAGAACAGAACATCACGGAATATTCCCAAAACTTTCAACATGTATCAGGTAGTTTACATGATGGTTCGCCACAGAGGGAGCCTTTATGGACTAATATAAAAATAAGAAGAAATTATTTCGTAAACTTCCCAAGATCCTGCCTTTCTCGGACGATCTCTAGCATCAGGAGAAGAATGCTCACGTTGCAACGAGCTGCAACCCAATTCCCAACTCTCCTCCGCTGCTTCCGCTCCCAAACTCCACACTGTAGAATGGAAATACATAGGCGATTTTCAGAAACCACGGGTCTCCTTTAAACTGTGCTTTCTAACAAAATACACAGTTCAGCAAAACGCACCCCTAACGCCGCCGCGTCTCTGTCTGTCCAGGACCCCCCGCGGCGAGATGAAGACGCTGCCGCTGCTCCTGTGCACCTGCGCGCTGAGCGCCTGCCTCTCGGTGAGTGCCGCCCGCGCCAGGTTTCCTCGCGGTCCGCAATCGCGCGCACCTGCCGACCGCAGGCTTTGAGAGCCGAGTAGAACCCCTGCTTCCAAGCAACTGGACGTATTTGTGTTCTGTAAGCGATAAGAAAACAGATAAAGCGGCAGCAGAGGGCCAGCTTCGTTTAATCAGTAACTCTAGGGAATGGGATGAGAGCGGACCGAGGCGGCGGACAGACCCCCGGCAGCCGCAGGCGTGGGTGTGCCGGGGGGCTGCAGGGCTGAGTGTCAGGGAGCCTCGGGGTGCGAGGAGCGCGCGCGCGCGCACGAGGCTCGGGGTTCTCGGGAGAAAACCGACGGCAGGAAACAAGCTGAGATACAGACGAGGGCCGGCACCTGTGCCGCGGTTCCCGTAACAGATGGGGGTGACTTATGCCGAGCGTCCGCAGCTAAAAGGAAACAGGAAAGCGAACTTAGGATGTATTTTGGTGATTGACGGGCGCGGGAAAAGGAATTATGAACAGTGGGGCGTGTTGAATCCGAAATGGTCGTTGGACTTCCTCCCGAAGACGTCAGGGACGCAGCGGCAGGAGGACCCCAGAGGTGAAGTCTGTAACTAGAGCTACTTGAAGCCGTGACACCTTACAAGATGGCTTGGGGATACAATGTGATGAAGTTTGAGTGTGGATGGGGGAATGCAGGAGCCACAGAAAAGGACAGGGAAGCATGGTCTCCAAGGCGAGAGGACATTACAGACGGCCCCTATCTTTATGATCGTTAGGTCTGCAGGGAAAGGAGATTAAAATCAATGATGATCTAAAGAAATACACCTAATCATAACCATGTTGGCCATATTTGTCGCTAGGGCCATATACCTATATTTATTTAATCTTATTGTGACAAATTTGAAATAAGATGAAGAAGTGAGGTGTACATTTATTTAACATATAAGGCTAGGGCGGCACCTGTGGCTCAGTGGGTGCAGCGCTGGCCCCATATACCAAGAGTGGTAGGTTCGAACCCAGCCTCGGCCAAACTGCAACAAAAAAATAGCCAGGCGTTGTGACGGGTGCCTATACTCCCAGCTACTCAGGAGGCTGAGGAAAGAGAATCGCTGAAGCCCAAGAGCTGAAGGTTGCTGTGAGCTGTCAAAGCACAGCACTCTACTGAGGGCGATAAAGTGAGACTCTGTCTCTTCAAAAAAAAAAAAAAAAATGAATGAGGCTGCATAACTTTAAAATATTATAACTGTAGAGAACAAATACAGAGGACAGGAGAACTAATGAAGTGGACAGAATCTAGTCCAAATATTCCTGCATTTCCCTTTTGCCACATAATTCCCCCCAAGACAACTACTCAGGCTTTTTCCCTGGGCCCTTATGCTAACTTCTGCGGCTGCAGCATAAAAAGCACTCAAGCGGGGCCCACAAGAGACATTGGGCTTACACCCTAACACGGACCCTGTTGGTCAGTGATTTTCAATCAGTGTGCTGGAAAAAAAGTTTAAATGTCATTTATTAAATTATTTTCAAAAGAGGTTTAAAGCACAGTAAGCACATTCCTTTTTTTTACTTTTTTTTGATCAGCATAATTTAAGTGTGCTGCGGAAGTTTAATTATACGTCCAAGTGTGCTATGAGATAAAAGAGGTTGAAAAACACCGATCTAGATGAATCTTGAGTGATTTAAAATTTATCTACAGGGCTTTAACTTCCCTGTGCCCAAAATAACAACAACAGTATATGCTTCGTGAGGCTGTTGAAGGGTCAATAAGAACACCCCTTTTTATAAATTGGAAAATATAGTGTAGGTGTAAAAATTATGGTGTGAGATTGTGATTGCTTACATAGTTTCTAAAGCTTGAGGGTCAGAATAGACACATGACCATAACATCTTAAATTAAATTAAAGTTAAATTTTAATAAGGAACTTCTGGTTAACCAACACCTCTAGAGCGAAGTCGCCTTCCAGTAGCACTGACCGTTATGCTCCCGTGGGGTGACGAGGTCCAGGCTATCATTCTGAGGCCTTTTGTGGTACTTCCCACAAAACCAGACACCTAAAGAATCATCCCTCCCTATACTCACAGTGAATAAACTCTTCCAATTGCCAAAATCTCAAAAAGTCTCTAGTGAGAGGAAGAGTTTCTGAATAATTTAAATATTGAGAAATGGCCCTGGAGCCGTGGAAAGTACAGGGATGTATCAGAGAGCAGCCGCAGCCCCAGGCAGAGGCCAGGCCTGGAGCTTCGGTGGCGCTCCAGAGGGCAGGCGGTCTGCCCCCTCCTTTAGATAGCTGGAAGGGAGATTGCGGGGACATATTCGAGAGTCAGATGAGGAACTCTGTTAAAAACTAAGCTGGATCATTAAGTTGGCAGCCTGGTCCTGAAGGAAGTGCTACATGCCTCGTAGCCAAGTGGCGCTCTGTCACCTTCGAAGTGCTCCCTGGCAGACCATAGTGATGAATACTCAGCAGTGGTGGGTGCTTTTTTCCTCAGGTGAGTTCGTGAACTTAATTGTCCAATCTTGTATAACGCGATGGTGCTTCCTTCCTCATGGATTTTCAGACGATCGTAAAAGCAGGCTGGTGAGCCCAAACGCCCATCAGCATGCTCTCTAATGCAGGTAGAGGTGGTCCTGGCTTCACACCTTCCCGCCGCTTCCTTTCTCACTGTCTCCTTAGTGACTAATTTTTCCTCCTCTTCCTTAGAGAGTCTGGCTTTCCTCTAGCTATTGCAGGAAGCTTCTGCTGCCTCCAACCCTCTGTCTTGCTCTAGGCATCCAGTGCCCCCCCCACCTCCCTTGACTCCAGCCCACTCTCCTCGGTCCTCAGCACCCCCCAGAAGGATGGTTTGCACATGCAAACATCCTCCCCTAAGGGTGACTTAATCCTTCTGAGGCTCGGTTTCTTCATCTGTGTGATGGTAACACAGTACCCACCTAGGGTGGTGCTAAGGAATTAAATTTATAAAGCCCTTAGATTAGGGCCTGAACCAAAGTCAGTGCTATATGAAGATTATTTATATAAAAATAACAAATAGGAATAGACAGGCAAGGATTGACGTCTTTCTGCTTTGGCTCCTCTACATACAAGAAGAGCAGCTCCAGGCTTCAGGAATCTGAGCCTGGACCTGCAAGGCGCGCACAATGAGCTCCTTCCTCTCTCAGACTTCCCCACCCAGTTCCTATTGGCAAGTTCCATGACAGCCATCTTAACAGCCAATCAAAAGAATCACTACATTTTAAATAAATCAGACAAACGTCATTTGACACATTCTATGCTAAACTAACATTAAAACTAATAGGATTTTAAGGGCGGCACCTGTGGCTCAGCGAGAAGTGCGCCTGCCCCATATACTGAAGGTGGCGGTTCAAACCCAGCCTTGGCGAACTGCAAAAACCAAAAAAATAGCCGGGCGTCATGGTGGGCGCCTGTAGTCCCAGGCACTCGGGAGGCTGAGGCAAGAGAATTGCCTAAGCCCAGGAGTTGGAGGTTGCTATGAGCTGTGTGATGCCACGGCACTCTACTGAGGGCGATAAAGTGAGACTCTGTCCCTGCAAAAAAAAAAAAGAATAGATAAAATTAATAGCATTTTAATTCATCTGTCTTCATATTATAATGGCCTAGGTATTA
>CAUYRH010144698.1:0-14647 GCA_963574655.1 Perodicticus potto
CAGGAGACTCGCTTGAGCCCAGGAATTGGAGGTTGCTATGAGCTGTAATGCCACAGGACTCTATCCAGGGTGACAGCTTGAGGCTCTGTCTCAAAGAAAAATAAAAAATAAAATAAAAAAAATAAAATCTATCTTATAAAAAAAATAAAAAAATAAAATAAAGCTAGAACTGAGCACAATGAAACATCCCTGTAAGCCCAGCTACATGGGGGGCTAAGGCAGGAAAGTCACTTGAATCCAGAAGTTTGAATTCAGCCTGGGCAACATAGCAAGACCTCTATCTCTATTAAAAATACAACACAATACAATAAAAAAAAAAAAAACAAAGCTAAGAATGAAGGAAGGAATGAATACAGCCAAGGTGCTGAAAGCATGCATCAAAATTGGATGAACTTTAATACCTTTTTTGACCCAAAGATGAAACTGCTTTGATGAATTTCATACTGCAATTTCAGGGGGATTCAGAATTCAAGCATCTCTTTCCCTCATACCCACCTTCACAGCCCATCTGCTCTGTGCCAGATGTGGGGGTGCAGAGCCACTGCCCCAGGAACCACCCAGCCAGACAGGGAAGGAGAGCTGGAGGGCAGGACAGCTGAGTCTGTCTGGGCTCCAAAGGGGCCCTTCTCTCCCGTCCCTGTCTTTAACCTGGTCCTTTCATTCATTCATTCCAGTTCATTCCATCCAGGATCGCCCTAAATTGGGGGGCCGAAGGGGGGTTGGCATGCTTCTCTTGCACAAAAGGATGCTTCAGATCATCCTTTCTTCGGAATGTTCCGGGCACCAGAACAGGAGGGGAGGGCAGGGAAACCATCCCACTTGGGAGCAGCTTCCACACAGATCTCACCACCCAGGCAGGCGCAGGGAGGAGCCCTTTTCCTGGCTGCAGACCTGGCTCCTCCAGGCAGAGCTACATCCAGACCACATTTGGGAAGGTCTGGCAAGAGGGCCCTTCCTAGGGCAGCACAAGCCCTAACATGATGGGGAGAGGGAGCAAGAAAATGCAGTCATTAACGCTGTTCTGGCTCGGCGCCTGTGGCTCAAGTGGCTAAGGCACCAGCCACGTACACCCGAGCTGGTGGGTTCAAATCCAGCCCGGGGCCACCAAAACAACAATGATGGCTGCAACCAAAAAATAGCCGAGCATTGTGGCAGGCGCCTATAGTCCCAGCTACTTGGGAGGTGGAGGCAGGAGAATCACTTGAACCCAGGAGTTGAAGGTTTCTATGAGCTGTGATGCTGCAGCAGTCTACCCAGGGCGACAGCTTGAGGCTCTGTCTCAAAAAAAAAAACCCAAAATACAAAAGCAAAAAAAAACCTGTTCCTACCAAAAACTGCAAAAAAAAAATCAAATAAAAAAACTGTTCCTAGAACTTCTGACCTAGGTTATATTTTTTCTTTGAGTCTGGGGATATGTGAGTGTTATTTCCCCACTGTGTTGACAGGAGCCTCTTTCACACATCCTTGTCTCATCCAGAGAGGTTGCCAGGGACCAGGTCAGGGCTTTAGAACTCATTCTTGGCCTCAAGGGCTCATGAAGGCAGAAAATCCTCCTTGGGGACATGGGGCCAGACCCCACTCCCAGCTCAGCATGGGCTTTTGTTTGTTTGTTTGTTTGTTTGTTTGAGACAGACTCTCACTTTTTCACCCTGGGTAGGGAGCTGTGGCCTCACAGCTCACAGCAACCTCAAAGTCTTGGGCTAAAGTGATTCTCTTGCTTCAGCCTCCCAAGTAGCTGGAACTACAGGTGCCTGCCACAACGCATGGCTAGTTTGTTGTTGTTGCAGTTGTCGTTGTTTAGCTGGCCCAGGCTGGGTTTAAACCAGCCAGCCTCCACCCATGGCTCAGTTAGTAGGGCGCTGGCCACATATACCCAGGCTGACAGGTTTGAGCCTGCCCCAGGCCTGCTAAATAACAACGACAACTGCAACCAAAAAATTAAAAAAAAAAAAAAAAAATAGCCGGGCGTGTGGTGGTCACCTGTAATCCCAACTACTTGGGATGCTGAGGCAAGAGAATCGCTTAAGCCCAAGAGTTTGAGGTTGCTGTGAGCTATGACAGCACAGCACTCTACTGAGGGCACAAAGTGGGACTCTGTCTCAATAAAAAAACAAACAAAAAACCCAAATAAACCAGCCAGCCTCAGTGTATGTGGCCGGCATCATAACCATTGTGCTACAGGCACCGAGCCTCAGCATGGATTTTTGTTTGTTTGTTTCAAAACAGTCTCAATCTGCTTCCCAGGCTAGAGTGCCCTGGCATCAGCCCAGCTCACATGGCAGTAGGCCCTATAGTCCCAGCTATTCAAGAGACTGAGGCAGGGGGCTCAAGTGATCCTCCTGCCTCAGCCTCTCAAGTAGCTGGGACTATAGAGCCTACCACCATGCCCCAGCTAGTTTTTTCTATTTTTAATAGAGACAGGGTCTCATTCTTGCTCAGACTGGTCTCCAACCTTGAGCTAAAGGGCTCCTCTTGCCTTGGCGTCCCAGAGTGCTACGATTACCAGTATGAGCCACCACACCCAGCCTAACACAGGTTTTGTTGTCTCATTTGCAGAAAATATTATTGTGAGATCTATTATTTTCCAATGAAATGAGACAATAAAACTGAACTCTATTGTACTATAGGATTCATGTAAGTAAAACTTTTGAAAAGCAACTGTAAAAACAACTGAAATAATCTTTGGGTAGGTCTTATCTCTGGATACCAAAGCGTATACGTATGGCCTTGCGTATAAGCTTTGGTATCCAGAGATAAGACCTACCCAAAGATTATTTCAGATTAAAGACAGATTAAAGAACACAGTTTAGTGTACTTGAGCCTTTTTATGTTTTTACACTCAGTCATTCATTCCACAGACATATTTGAGATGCTTGTTAGGATTCAGCTCTGGGCTGGGGGCCCAGGGCTCAGAAGTAATGAAGCAGAGCCCTGCCCAAGGTTCCAGAAATTTCATGGAAGTTTGGGAGAGGAAGGAAGGCTTCTTCACAAGTGGTGATGTTTGAATCAGATGTTGAGGGATGTCCAAGAGCTCATCAAGGGAGGAGCCAGCTTTGCAGGAGCTTGTGAGCCAGTGAGAATTCCAAGTGAACAGAGCTGGGGTGCAGGGGAAGGAGAAGGACAAGGACCCCATGACACCAGGTGATGGTGGAGTTAGAACCTGCTGAGGGCACCCCACTGGTCCTGCAGCAGTTGAGAACCTGGGGGAATCTATTAGTGACCCCTCAGGCCAAAGACCTTGCATCCTCCTGCCTTCCTTCACACTGTCCAGGCCCTCAGGAACACCTGCCTCACGCTGGTGGGGTGGAAGGGGTCCGGTCTGGGAACCCCGGTGAGTGAGCTCTGGCCAGGTTAATGGTCAGCCTGGGTGAGCCTCACCTGGAAATGTCTCTTGCCATCTCTGCTGAGAAGCGTGGGAAAAAAGGACTCCCAGGAACACAAGTAGCCGATCATAAAGGTCACTGGCAGGAGGGGCCCAGTTCCCACCCCACCCCCAGCAAGGCCTCCAGCTCTGTAGATGGAAAAGATCTCATCACAGTACAGATGGAAAACCATGAAAATGAGTGTCTTTTCCAGCACTTCTTCTAGACCTGGTGTCCCCTCCAGGGTCCTTAGGTGGACAACTAGGACCAGGGACCCTGGAAAAATACTATTCCCTGGTGCTCAGCCCCCACCCCCATCCATGGTGCTGCCTTTGGCCTGAGATTCCTGAAATGTCTGGGATTGTTTGCCATTAGGAGCCCGAGGTGGAGGCAGCTTGTGAGAGCTGTGGCCCTGTGGCTGGTGACTCCAGGGCCTAAGAAGGGAGAGGGAGGGCAGTGGATCCTAGCAGGGTGGGACCCACAGGACGGGAGAGGGCAAAGGTAGGAACCCCCAGAGGGCAGCGGCAGCAGGACCCAGGCCACACAGTCCTACCTAGTCAGGGTTCCTGCCAGGCAGGTGCTATGTCAGGCTCCTGTGGGCCCTGGCACCCAGTCACCCAGCTCGCTTCCACTGAGGCCCCCAAAACTCCTACCTTATCCCTTTGGACACACAGGCTTCTCCTACTATCCTCAACCCCACAGAACACCTTCTGCCCTATGCCTTCCTGCCCCCATTTCCTCCCCACCTTGCAGAACCCAGGGCACAGAGAGAAGGAGTCACTTGTCCTGGGTCACCCAACAGACCCAGGACTGCTGTGACAGTGCTTGCCTCCTGCTGCCTGTTTGCCCTATGAAACAGGATGGGGACAATCCAAGCTCTGAGCCACAGGCCAGGTCCCACTCTTACAGCAGAGCATGGTGGCTCCCTGCTCTGCAGATGGCCCTGCCCCACCCCTGGGGCAAAATCTGGAAGAAGCCACTCAGTACACACTCAAACTCCTGCTATCCCTTTGGGACCAGGGCCTGTGCCACCCCACATACCTGCTATCCAGCTCTAGGAGGGCAGCAGGCTCCCACTGCCCCAGGCAGAATGCCCCAGAGGCCGCTGTTAGCCTGTTTTGTTGTTTTTCCTACTTGGTCGACCTACTTGGGCAGCTGTGGGGTTTTAAAAACCACCTCAGAGAGTTGGCGCCTTTGGCTCAAGCAGCTAAGGCACCAGCCACATACATCTGAGCTGGTGGGTTCGAATCCAGCCCCAGCCCACTAAACAACAATGACGACTACAACCAAAAATAGTCGGGCATTGTGGCGGGTGCCTGTAGTCCCAGCTACTTGGGAGGCAGAGGCAGGAGAATCGCTTGAGCCTAGTAGTTTGAGGTTGCTATGAGCTGTGATGCCACAGCACTCTACCCAGGGCGACAGCTTGAGGCTCTGTCTCAAAAAAAAAAAAAATCACTTCAGGCTCTGTGCCTGTAGATCGCTCAGTGGTTAGGGTGCCAGCCACATACACCGGGGCTGGAGGGTTCGAACCCACCCTGAGCCTGACAAACAACAATGACAACTACAACAAGAAAATAGCTAGGCATTGTGGCTTGCACCTGTAGTTCCAGCTACTTGGGAGGCTGAGGCAAGAGAATCACATAAGCCCAAGAGTTTGAGGTTGCTGTGAGCTGTAATGCCACAGCACTCTACTGAGGGCGACATACTAAAACTCTGTCTCAAAAATAAATAAATAAATGCCGCCTCAGAGGTTGGGCACCATGGCTCATGCCTGTAAACCTAGCACTCTGGGAGGCCAAGGTGAACAGACAGTCCAAGCTCACCAGTTCGAGACCAGGCTGAGCCAGAGCAAGACCCCATCTCTAAAAATAGCAGGGTGTTATGGCCGCTGCCTATAGTTTCAGCTACTCAGGAGGCTGAGGAAAGAGATTCACTTGACGCCGAGAGCTAGAGGTTGCTGTGACCTATGACGCCAGGGCACTCTACCTGGGGCAACAAAGTGAAACTCTGTCTCAAAAAAAAAAAAAAACACCTCAATGTGAATGACCCTAGTGAAAATGGGGGAGCTCAGCCTGTCTCTATGCCTGCAGGGGAGGCCCCACCATCTCAGCAGTGCCTGGAGTGAAAGTCACAGGTCCCTGCCCCCACTAAGCAGTGCCCTAGAAAAGTGCTTCCCACCCCCAGCCGCTTAGCTGTCCTCTCCTGGTGGTGTCACAGCTGCCCAGACCTGCTGTCTCCAGGCTAACTGGGTGGAATCTAAGGCCTGCCACCCCTGCCACGCTGCGTTACTAGGGGCTGGACCTTCCAAGGAGGGGGCGTTGTGTTCAAAGAGAGGCCAAAGCAGCAACTGGTGCAAAGCCTGTCACAAGCTGAGGCCCTGCTCTGAATGTGGCACAACTCTGCATGGCCAAGAGCCAGCAGGTGTCCAGCAAAGGTGCTGCCCAGGTCTCTTGAGCTTTCTGCTCACAGCTGTGAAGGTCCCTCACCCTAGAAGTCCACTAGAGTGACGCCAACACTCCAGGAGTTGAGGTGTAGCCCCAGGAGGAAGTTGTTGGAGAGGCGGCCTGTGGGTGGGTGGAGGTTTGGGGCCAACATGCAACCCTCGCTCATCTCACCCTGCCAGCCAAGCCTGGCTGGAGTCTCAGCATCTGTGGATTTGCATATTTAATAGGTTTTAATCTGGCGCCATCCAGGCACTGTTGCTTGCTTGCTCCATGTCATCAGGACCAGACATGGGGGAAAGGGAAAAGGTGTCTGTCATAATCATTGTCATTACAAGCTGGGGCTCAAGCCTGGGCAATGACTGGATTCTGGTGGTGCCTGCTGTAAGCTCACTCCAAACCAGTGGGCCACAGTTACTTTGTTTTCTGGGTCTTGGTCCCCAGGGCCTATCCTTTGCATCAGGCTGAAGGCCAGTCTCAGATTTCTAAACTGCAAGAGCCCTTTCTTCTGGGTTTTTTGTTTGTTTGTTTGTTTTAGAGAGAGACAGGGTCTTGTTCTGTTACCCCAGCTAGAGTGCATGGCATCATCAGTCATCGCTCAGTACAGCCTCAAACTCCAGGGGTCAAGCGAGTAGCTGGGATTGCAGGCTCACAGGCCTGTGAAGTGCTGGGATTACGGTATGAGCCACTGTCCCAGCCCCCATAGGCCTTGTCAAAGTGAGGCTCCTGCTGGCTTTAGTGTCCACATGCAGCAGGGGCTGGGCTCTGATGTGACTGTGGCAGAGGCTTCCCTCCCGTCGTCCTTCCCATTGTCCCTGGCAGGCATCACAACCTCTTTTCCTAACTCTCAGGAGTTGCACCAGGTGTGACACCCCCTGGAGAAGACTCTTTGGAGCCCCTGCCCTGTCCTGCCACTCACTGTCCTCTGGGATTACATCAACTTCCCAGAAGTACCCCATGAGATGATCCCTGCGGTTCATCCCTTGCTCCCCAACCCACATCCGTCCTTCCCTGGGCTCACTCCCAGAGAATAGCCCATGAAACCTTCCGGGCTGGAAGTGGGTTCCCTCAAAAGCTGGCTGGTGTTTCTCTGGCTCCTCCCAAGGCCGAGGCTACTCTCCACCCTTGACTGAAAATGTTCAGAGGCGCCTGTGGCTCTGAAATTTCAAGATTCATTCTTTGTACTGGGTGCTTAGAGGTCTGTCTTTCTGGAAAACCATGTCCTTCAATTCTGGGACATTTTCTTGTTTTATTGCTCTCTTCTGTCTTTTCTGGAGCTCCTGTTAATTGGGGTTTTGACATTTTGGAATGGTCCCCTAATTAGTGTTTTTCTTTTCTATAGCTTCGTCTTTTTCTTCTGTGGGAGATTCTCTCACGTCTATCTTCCGTCTCTGCTATTCATGTTTTCAGGTCCACTGTCATGACCTAGTTTCCGGGAGCCCTTTCTTTTTCCCCAGCTATTACCCACTCCTGTTCTTGGATGCTATCTCTGGCACAGAGTGTGGCCCTGGTGTTTGCTTCCAGGCTTTTCCGGCTTTGTGCATTATGTGCTTTCTCCTGGCTCCTTTCTTTCTGGGTTCTTTGTTTTTCTGTTTCATGCCAGAGGTGTCTCTTTAGCATCTGGTGGTATCTAGCCTCCCTCTGTTTAAGCAAAGACAGGTGCATTCCGGAATGTTCAGTGCCCCTACAAGGCCTGGCCACTTGCCAGCTGCATGTTCTCTCTGAGTCTTACTTTCTTTATCTTTGAAACAGAGGCATTGGGGGTGGGGGCTCAATAAGTTCCCACCTAAGGGGCACAATGTAGGGGTACGTGGCATACTCTTCACCCTTCTAGGTGAAGGATTCAACTGCAACTTGGACATTACCTGGCAAACATGATGTAGCCTAATCATATGTGCCTTTCTGGTAATCTGAAATTTAAAGAAAGAAAGAGAGAGAGATGTTGAGCCTTGGACTCCAGGACTCTTCTTGCTCTAACCATTTGTGATAGGGTCCCCCTCACCCAGGACCTGGCACCCCTTAGGCAGGGCCTGGTGAGTGAACAGTTGCCTTTCCTGGGCTAAGCAGGGGAACACCCAGACCCAGAAGCTGGCTCACAAGGTGCCTCTGCTGTTCACCTAGGCACCTCCCTTGGGTCACTCCAACCACACAGCATGGATGTGGGCAAATGGGGCGTGAAAGTGGACTCACCAAGGCTGGCCTGGGCCTTTTGGGCTGCAGAGGCCTGTGGGGGCCTCGTGGAAAGTGGGACTCATGTTATTGTCCAACTGTCCTCACTGCTCATGGTCCCTGGACCCCTGGTAGACTTCCTGTTGGTGACCGTTCTGTAGCCACTGCTGCCACCAGCCAAGCTGGCAGCCCAGAGGTTGTGGAGGATGTGACCTGTGATGGTTTCTCTCTAGGGTCCTTCCTTGGGAGGATGGCCTACTACGGGAAATGTGTCGAAATGGTGATTGAGCAACTGGACAAATTCAGACCTGATAAGGACAGTCCTGAGCGGTTCCTGGAAGCTGCATCCAGCTCCCTGCAGGTAGGGTCACGGTGCTGCTTGGGGCCCGGGAGGGCACTGCACACAGCTGTTCGCTTTCCAGTAAACAGCATCACGTTCATTCTCAGCCACTGCCTGTCTTCCTAGTGGGGAACAGCCTGAGATGAAACTCCACACCATGATGGTGGCTGACAGGGTTTTCCTCGGGGACCCCTCTGTGTCTTAGGAGGTGCTCCTGGCTCTAGGGAAACGATGTGTTGGCTGGGACTCAAGGGGCATGATGTCCACGCTGGGTCTATATTGTTTGCATTATTAAGGGCCATCGGTGGCTCCACTTCCCTCCCCACACCTCAGAAACCCTCTGGTACCCAAATCTTTCCCAGAGACCCTAAGCATTTTGGGGAAATGATGAGAACAGCTGAGGACCAGGCCCATCCACACTTATCCTCTTCCCCAGAAAAACTCCTCCTGCAGCTCGGCACACCACCTCCCCTGAAGTCTCTTCTGGTATCCCACCTGGCAACAGCTCCCCACCCCTCCCTCTAACCCTGGCTTCTCTCTCCAGAAGGCAAACTTAGGCTCGGCGTCTATAGCACAGTGGTTACAGCATCAGCCACATACACCAGGGACGGAGGGTTTGACCTCGGCCCAGGCCAGCTAAACAACAATGACAACTACAACAACAACAAAAAGCCGGGCGTTGTTGGGGGCGCCTGTAGTCCCAGCTACTTGGGAGGCTAAGGCAAGAGAATCGCTTGAGCCCAAGGGTTTGAGGTTGCTGTGAGCTGTGATGCCGTGGCACTCTACTGAGGGTGACATAGTGAGACTCTGTCTCAAAAAAAAAGAGAGAAGGCAAAATTAATTCTCAGCTGAATGCCCACTGGACACCTCTGGAGTGGCCCTGCCTGCCCCCACTAAGCTGCTCATCTCATGGCTGAGTTCATCATCAGCTGCCGTCCTTGCTCAGAGACTTTGAAGCCTTCCTGGTCCCCCATTCCTCTAGCCCACATATGCCCATCACTTTCAACTCTGCCTTCCCTGCCCACATCCACTCTGCTGCAGTCACACAGGTCTCCTGTTGTTTCTGGAACATTCTGGAGGAATGTTGTGGGACAGCTGTCCCACACCCACACTTGCCATTCTCTCCACCTGGAACACTTTCCCTGGGACACTCTCCTGGTCAGCTAAGTCCTAACAGCATCTTGACAAGGAAAGGGGGTCCCTTTCTCAAGTAAAAAAAGGCAAAATGTCTTATTATTTTGGACAGTGATCATTACAGAGAAATAAGTTTGTTGCAACAACTAGTTTGGTTTGGGGGAGGAAGTTAATAACCAAAGGCAATAGTGAGTGAGACCCCACTGCCCCTGATGGGTCACCATGTGATGACCATTGTGTGCATTTCCGTGGGAGAGCCGAGCAGCCCCACTCCAGCTGCAGAGACCTAGTGTGCTGGGCCAGCAGGAGGGTCTGTGTGGCTACTGTGTCTGTGAAGGCAGCTCTGCAGAGACCTGGTGTGCTGGGCAGGCAGGAGGATCTGTGTGGCTACTGCATCTGTAAAGCCAGCTCTCTCTTCAGACACATGTACCTTTTGGATTGTTTCAAAGCCCCTCATGCACAAAAGTGGATGGTACACTGAATATTGACCCAGTTTGGACAACTGATTTTTTTCTTTAGCCATCAAAAAATCATTGTAATTCATAGATTTTGTTAGGCCAAGGCTTAAAACAGCCACCTGCCAGAAAACTACACAACATATAAACCACTGGTTAGAGTCTGGAGCACAAGCTTCAAAGGTGGGGTTCAACTGTGTCCCCTCAAAGATATGTTGAAGTTCTAATCCTTTAGTACCTGTGAACATGACCTTATTTGTATGTACGGTCTGTGCAGATATAATTCAATTAAGATCCGGATATACGGTCTGTTGCAAACCACCCATGGAACTGACAGGCCCACGTGTCCTTCCACACCTGGGTCAATCCCAGAAAGCGCAGATTCTGGTTGTATATTGGCCCTTGTGACAGGTATTGCCAACTTGCTCTTGTGGGGAATGTGAGTCAATTAGTCTTTCTTGCCTGAAGGCTACGAGGTGCCACATTGTTTTGAGTAACCACGATTAAGCTGGCAGGTGCCTGTTCTCTTACTTTTACTGTTAGTAATCAGCATCAGTGCTTGATTCCCAGTCACTGTTCTGGCCACTACATAAGAGCCCCTAGGCTTGTCGCCTAAGGGAAAGCTTCTTGTGCTAGCTTGCTGCCCCTCCAGCTTGATGGAGGTGAAGGTCCCCAGGCCTGCTCACAGCTTATTTTCACCTCCTTGGTTTTTCTCCTGGCTATCGGAATTCAGTGCAAACCTCCTCTGCCTCAGCCACTGGCACAGTTCTCCACAGAGATCCAAATGCTATTGCTTTCTCTGCAGGTAGGGAGTCCTATTCCCTTACAACCAGGCCAAGTGTTGGAGGAAAGGTTTTATCCTTACCAATCAAATAGGCGGGAAAAGACACTTTATGTATTTATAATCAGTACTTCTCTTGCTATATGTTCATAAATTTTGAAACAATACGTATTTCTTTTTTCAACCTTCTGCTTGGACCTTTATCTGTTAGAAAACTATGTTTGGCTATTAGAGAATCCAGAAAAGCCATGGGTAAAGAGGTATCTTGCCTCATGTGAGAAGTTATCTGCAGACAGGCAGGGCAGAGTGGGTCCAGCAGCTCCAGGGTGCCATTTGGAACTCATTCCCCTTCCTTTCCACTCAGAGGATATGTGTATACCTGCCTCACAGTCACAAAATGACTGCCTACCTCCAGCCTGCATCCGTCTCCCAGATGAGGGGCAGAGAAAGGCCAACAGCACAAGGCCTGTGCCGGCTGAATCTGCCTTCCTTTCAGGGGCTTTCTTGGTGGCCATACCTGGCAACTTGCCATTGCATCTCATTGATTAAAATTCTTACATGGCTCTATCAGCAAGGGGAGTTGCAAAAAGTGTTTTAGCTAGGCACATTACAACTTCAACAGGACAGCATTCTTCCTGTTGGACGAGGTTAAGGGGAGATGTGTATTGTGCGGACATCCAGCAGCCTCAACTTCTTTTGCCTACTTTTCTAGCTGTGGTCTTTGCAGTAGACAGGTACTGGAGATGTGAGCTGCAGGCCTCTCCCTGCCCTCACCCTGGTCTAACTCTGCCCTAATCCTATGGTTCTGCAGACAAGCCAGTTATGGGAATGATGGGTGATGCCGATCAATGCTTGTTGCCATCCCTGGGGGCTGGCCGAGGGTTCCAGGTGGGGACTCAGGAGCCCTGAACATGACTAAGGCCCAAGACTTTATCACAAACTCACAAACTCTCGGGCAGCCACAGACAGCCCTTTTTGCTTAGCTGCTAAGGCTGGCTCAGAACCAGGAGCCATCTGCCGAATGGAAGGCCAGGCCCAGCCCTTCTGGGAGGGAGAGACCACCAACCTATACCCACCACCCACTGTCGCTGGTCAGAATGGTCCTCTGATCCATGTGTCACCATCACCCACCTCCCCCAGACCTTAGTCTCTCTCTGTGGACAAGCTGGCCACCACATGTCCTGGTGGCAGCCAGCCTAGCATTAGTGGTAAGGATCCAGCCATACGCCCATCCTGGTGTGTGGACCAGAGTGTCATTTACTGGCTCCCCCTCAGCCTGAGTCTTCCAGAATCCTCCGGTGCAGCCCAGCCTGACCTGCCTTGCCTGGGCTGAAGGCTCTAACCTTATTAAAAATGCATGCTCACACTTCCCAAACACAACCATGACTGATGAGAAGTGCAGTCACTGTTGTCCAAGCCCAGCGGCCGGCAGAGGTTGTTGGCAGTGTCCTGCAAAGTCATCAGCCCTCGGCTCTGGCTGAGCTGGCTCAGGGCATCTTTCCGTGCCAGCCATGCTGAATCACTGCTCACTGATCTGTCTGCCCTGGCTCCCTTTGTCAAAATGCATTAAGTTAAAAGGGGGGGCTGGTGCCCTGTGGTGTTGGTATAGCTGGCAGTCTGAGGAACCTGAGAAGGAGCCCTCCCCGGGTCTGTGCTCCCCTCAACCCGTGGGGGCAAGGCATTCCACTCTTTCTCTGGTGAGCACCAGGGGACTTAGCAGGTAAAGGGGAAAAATAACTAGTGTTGTGCTTCTGGACCCGTCTGATCTGACATGAGGGGCACTCACTTCAATGGCAGTGGGTGAGTGAGTGTGCTGGGAGAAGCATAGCAGGCAGGGGCACAGCCAGTTCCCTGAGGGAACAACCCACACGGTGAACAAACACAAATAGGGGGCTGGAGAGCAGGGACTCAGAGGGAGCTGGGCAAGCCCACACACGGCCTCAGATATCTTAAAAGAATTGTTCTGGCCACTGGGTTGAACTAGGCTGATTAGGAGGAAGAGGAGAAGCCAGGGAATGGCTTGGGTCCCTAGCCCACTGGACGTGGAGCAAGACTGATGGGCCAGCCTGAGCTGGGAGGCTTGGGGCAGGTTTGGCCCAGCCCAGAAGGGCTGGTGGGATGTGTTCATGTGAAGTGTGTGCCAGACACCCCTGTGGGGAACCCGGCCAGGGGTAGGATGGAAGGTTCTTTCTGGAGCTCAGAGGGAGATGCCAGCCCTAAGTGCGTTTAGGAGTCAGCATGTTTTTAGCCTTGAAGCTGAATGAGATCACCAGTGAGTTCATGTGGATAGTGAAGAAACAAGGTTGTGAACTGAGGCTTGAGATGCTCCAATATGTAGGCATGGAGGAGAGAAGCTTCCAGGGGACCCTGGGACATGGGTCAGCAATGGGAGGATGCTACTGCCAGTCGGGCTTCCAGGGAGATGCCCAGAGCCAGTTCAGACACTTCCAGGAGAAAGGGCTTCAAGTCATCAGAGGGGCTGGAAGAGTTAATGCCAGGCAGCCTCAGGAGCTGGGCATTGCAGGGAGCTGCTGCCTGGCACGGCTGCAGGGAATGAGCAGGGTGCTTGTCGGTACAGCTAGCAGCTGTCACTCTGGGGAGGGAGGAAGGGGTGTCTATCTCACTTGCATCTTCCACTGCCCTGTGACTGTAGCTGGTCAGCAGAACCCAGGCTGCACCCAGATCCCCAGCGGCACAGCTGACTGCAGGATACAGTTGGCAATGGGAACAACACTGTCTGCCGGAACAAGAGCCAGAATATTCTCATACATGTTTGGAAACCGAGGCTTCCAGAGGTCTCACGTGGCTGGTCCAGGATACCTCAAGTCACCTTATCATACTGTTGTTTTCTTGGCATAAAAACCACTGAAGAAATCACAAAGGAAAAGATAGATTTGACCTCCAAAAAAGTAAAACTTCTATGAGTTCTGTGTGCCAAAAAAAGCTCTGCAAATTTAGAAGGCAAATTAGAAACTCATGACTATCACATTAATAACCATGTTAATAGCCTTACTATACAGCAGTGGTTCTCAACCTTCCTAATCCCATGGCCCTTTAATACAGTTCCTGTGGGTCGTTACCCACACATTGAGAACCGCGCCGCTATAGAGAGAGCTTACAAAACTGATACCCCAATAAATGTCAATATGTAAATTGATAATTCATAGAAGAACTAGTCCAGGAAACATGAAAATTTCACTACTGACTTAAAAATCTTTTTTTTTTTTTTTTTTAGAGACAGAGTCTCATTATGTTGCCCTGAGTAGAGTGCTATGGCATCATAGCTCACAGCAACCTCAAACTCTTGGGCTTCAGTGACTCTCTTGCCACAGCCTCCCAAGCAACTGGGACTACAGTCACCCACCACAACACCTGGCTATTTTGTTGTTATAGTTGCTGGGTTTGAACCCGCCAGCCCTGGTGTATGTGGTTGGCTCCCTAACTGCTGAGCGAAAGTCACCAAGCCTAACTTAAAAATCTTGAAAGAGTGAAATTAGTAAAAGAGAAAATTTTAAATGACACTGCTGGTGAGAGTTGGGCAGCTCATCCACGTGCCAGCTGCTCAGAGTGCCTTTGGTGCAGGCTTTGGAAAGTTAGTCTGACACATCCAGAATCTCTTAACTGGGAGTGACCAGTTGAAGGGAAAACCCATCAGTAATTTTTAAATTAGCATATGGCAGTTGCAGGAAAAGATGTACATGTATTTAGAGAAATAAGCAGAACAAAAGTGTAATTAACTGAGCAATTAAAGGGTATGGAAAATAAGGGTTTTTTTTTTTTTTTTTTGAGACAGAGCCTCAAGCTGTCACCCTGGATAGAGTCCTGTGGCATCACAGCTCACAGCAACCTCCAATTCCTGGGCTCAAGCGAGTCTCCTGCCTCCGCCTCCCAAGCAGCTGGGACTACAGGCGCCCGCCACAACGCCCGGCCATTTTTTGGTTGCAGCCGTCATTGTTGTTTGGCGG